>JAIPRM010003641.1:0-25398 GCA_025469315.1 Stegophylla sp. TES_Ste_2020
ATAGAAATACTTGTCCAAAAGTTTCGATCAATAACTTTTTGAAACCCGATTCGCCTCTAGATTGTACTTTAAAGAGGTCATTTTTTGAATTTCTCAATTCTTCAATGTTTTTTTTTGGAAAAAACTAACCAAAATTTGACAAAAACGACACGAAAAATATAATTTTTGATCAGAATTTTATGAAAAATTAAACATAGATAGAAAATCCATATACATATCCATATACATTAATATTTTATGAATTGAAAACTAACAAAAAACGAGAAATTTCCGAAATTTTCAAAATGTCGTACTTACTTCAACATTGTTTAAATGTCTTTAAAATTTTTAGAAGGTATGCGCGTGTCTATTTTTAGTAGTTGGTGAAAGTTTCAAGTCTCTATCTCCATTATTTTGGAAGTTATTACTAAATAACTAAAATTGATTTTATGATAATAATTATTTCAATATTCCCAGAATATTTTTCAGTACTTTTTCCGATTTTTCTTCAATTAAAACTCTATAAAATTTTCAATTTTTTCGTCCATTAAAATTGTATTACATTAAAATATTCGTCTTGTAATTCTCTATCTATCTACCAAGTTTCATAAAGATCGGTCGTCCCAATTATTTTTTATATGCGTTAAAGTGTGTAATTTTTATGTAAAACTAATGATTTCTATCAAAATATCAATTTTAAACAGTTATAAAACAAACTATTAAATAACGATTTTCGAGATTTTTTCAGTAGCATTAGAAATATATATGAATATGTTTGTATTAAATTTTTAACTCTTAATATCCATACATTAAAATTTTATGAATTAAGAACTAACAAAAAACGAAAAATTTTCAAAATACCGTACTTACCTTAAAAATGGTTAATATATTTGAAAATTTTATGAGGTGTGCGCATCACTATTTTTAGTAGTTGATGAAAGTTTTAACTTTCTAGCTTCATTATTTTAGAAGTTATGTAAAAAATAAAAAATCGAATTTACGAAAATTCGGGTTATGCCGTTTTTTATCGTTTTTTTGTCAATTTTTGGGTAGTCTAGGTTTGTGCTTAGATTCAGGAGGAAGAACGATCTGAAAGGGTGGAATACCCTTTTTTTTTGTAAAAATTACTCCAACTGCGTAAAAAAGTACCAACTAGACGAAATTTCCGATCTATAAAATTACTGATCGAAACTTTTCGACCAGTATTTCTATCCAAACTTGTGATTTCATACACACGGAAAATAAAACACACACACAGATTTGTTATACCAATACATTCCTCGCTATCGCTCAGAATCTAAAATAGGTATTGTTTTTCATTCAAATATTAAAAAACAATGCACTTTAGTTCAAATTTGTATTATCTAGAATCTAGATATTTAATTTTAGATTCTAAAAAGAGCAAAGAAGCCAATATTTATTTATTTATTTTGATTCTAAAAGAAGTGAAGAAGCTAGTGTTTTTACAATGATGTTTATTCATTTTTTTCCTCTGTATACAGTTTTATGTATAGAAATACTTGTTCAAAAGTTTCTACTTTTTGAAACCAAATTTTCCTCTATTTTTTAATTTCTCAAATCTTCAATTTTTTTTTTTTTGCATAGAAACTACCCAAAATTTGACAAAAAAGACTTGGAAACCATCTTTTTTGATCCAAACTTTATGAAAATTTAAACGTAGGTAGAAAATAATATGATAAAAAATGTAAAGTATATTAAAGTAAAGTAAAGTAAAATAAAGTAAAGATAAGTAATGTATAGACAAGAAAACAGGCACGTAAATAAATGTTTATTTTGGGGAGAGTGATTCAACATTTTCACAATGTTTGGGGCTTCAATAATTCAATTAGCTTCAAATTGCATTCACGTTGTTCACTATATTTAAAATAGGTATACTTGTCCGACCCGATTTTTTGTCATAGATAATATTATACAACTCTATGTATTATGTATAGTATGCATGTATATATATATATATATATATATATATATATATATATCCATGGTATATTCTCAAATTCATCATTCAATTTTTCTCTTTTGCATTAATTATGCCATTCTGTTTTTTTTTTATTGAAGGGGGGAAGATCGATCCATCGCCTTCTCCTAAATTACATGCCAGCATGAAAACTGGACATATGTACTTTGTACCATGGGCATTCTTCGCTTTTAGGATTAGATACTCTTTATGGGTGTGTTGAAAATGACTATTAAATTGTTCTTTATGTTATTAACCTACTTCGCTCAGAATCGTATTATTATTGAAGAAATGATTTATCGTTTCTTTAAAATTCAACGCACCCATCAAGAGTATCTGACCCGAGGAGCGAAGAATACCCATGGAGGAAAGTATGTCCTGCTATCTCTTGTTTAAATACTTCACAGGTATAAACGCTATAAACTCTTGGATGATTTATAATAGGTATAACGTTCTATTATATTGTATTTAATAATTTTCAGTACATTAATTAAATTGCAACCATTAGTTTATATTATTATAATACGTAGTCGGTAGTATTGAATACATAATCGGTTAAGTTTCGGATAAACGCGGCGGGGTACGCGTCGGCAGCCGACCGTGATCGCATCCGTCCGCGCGCCAATACCTGCCGTGCCGTTAATTATTAATTAATTATTATAAATATTAAAAAAAAAAAAAAAATACTCCTATTATAATAATTATCTTTATCAGTGTTACCATGACGTCATCACCGTGCCATCTCCACGCATACCGGAATTTTATTTTATTTATTTTTTTTTATTTGAACAGTGGTAAAATGTTATTACGCGATTTGTACGCGCGTGTACGATGATAGAGCGTATCGGCAAAATCGCGATTTTTCTCCTTTCCTCGTTCACCTCACCTCTTCTCCGTGACACGCGTTCTCCTACGCTCACCACGCCACCTCGGGACGACATTTTACGGTCACTTCAACGTGCGACGGAATACGTCATATTATATTATGCATACGGAGAGTATGCCGCGTCGCGCAACAGCCTGACGTGTTGTTTTTATACAGAGTGATATTTTAAACCATATTTTTAACATTTTAAACCACCATCGGTCGACGATCACTTTTAACGTTCAATGGCGTACGCACAAGGATGTCTAAGGCACTGGTTAAATTCCCGTACGACATTCCTTTTTACCCGACCAAAAAAACTTTACGTGATCTCCTACACTGGACGATTACGAGTTGGTTCCCTTTTGTCGAATTGGTTCCCGAGTTGTCTACAAGTAACATACGAATTGGTTCCTGCAAGATTTCATGGTAATACAACCATGTTAAATTAAATTTTCAAATTATTATGATATATTCAACCACCAACAATTTTCTTCTCATTTAAAAAATATTTTAATAATAAAAAATAATATTTCCCTATTTATGACTATCAGCGGATTCTGTGCGTGTTTTGGCACTCGTCGCTTCGCTCTGCTCCATCTATATATACCCTTAGACTTGTTGTGCAACGTGGGGATATTTTAGTAATAAAACGCCAAAATTTTCACAAGTCCAACGTTCAATATTTCCCCATAGTTCTTTTAGGAATCTGTATTTGATTCAATTTTATTCGGGAACCAATTCGTACACTTTATTTAACCCGGGAACCAATTCCGCGTTTCCCCCTACACTGTACCTTTTTACCTGACCGAAAAAAAGAGTTATCGACTTTAAAGTAATCTTCTTACCTAATTATACAAGTTAAGGACGTCCCAATAAGATCAACATGGTAGAAAACAATTATTTAATTCTCGACATGTCTAGTGATGTTCCACTAGGAATATTCCTAAAATATTCTCAAACCTATTGGGAATATTTCTTCAAAAAAATTTATTAAATTAAACGATTATGACTGTATCAGTAATATGAGTTTAAGACAGTTGGTAATAAAGAAACTGTATTATAATTAGTGTATCAGCTACTTTATTTCGCACCTACTCTGCTTTGTTAAGCATAGTAATAATTATAAATGTTTTTTTTTCATTATTATTTAAATTAATTACAATCTTTACACTCACAACTAGTATACACTTAAATTAAATTTATATCGAATAAATATTAATTTTTTTTTAACTACCCAAATGTAGAGCTTTTCTCCAATAATATTTTTGGTAAAAATACATTTGTTATTCGGATCAGTCACGGCTATAAATTGAATTTAACATTGAAACATATTTTGAACAATATTTTTTTGAAAAAATATAATATTCCCGATAAATTCCCCATCTCAGGAATATTCCTGGAAACATTTCCCAGGAATTTGCTCATCACAAGACAATACGTCCACTTGTGTAGTTATTTTAATAATTCTTGCGTACAAAATGTATGCGACGCCATAGATTTTACTACATAATATTATATTGACAATAATATTAAAAGCATCGATTTTATTGATAAGCTAGCTGCCAACACAAAACTAGCATCGAACGTACATTTTTATATGACGTGAATTTATGTATTGTTGAGTTATTGGAAAATAAGCAATGAAATGATAAAAGTTTATCCGAAAATTCGGGTATCCCACAAAAATTATGGTCAGCTGTTGAAACTACAAATGCACGGGAATCATTTTTTATAAATAATAATTAGTAGTTTTTATATTCGTAATTATAATATAGTAGTTTTTATATTCGTAGTTTTTATATTCGTCATCCAAATATGCATTTGGAAAATATAATCAATTTCCTCATAGTTTTTTTCACCTCATATTTATATTGTGATAAATGGATTTTTTTTTATTATTAACCAAAAAATTAAACAAAGAAATCGTTTGAATTTTTGTGAGTTCTAATGATATGTATCTTGTATTGAATGACATTATTCCAAGATTCCAAAACTATTCAAATAATGCTAATAAGTCACATTAATTAAGTGCCTATTAAATTTAAACTATTTATTTACAGATTAAATAAGTTCTAATTATTTTAACTTTAATTTTTTTTACTTAATATGAGTAAAAATAAATAAATTTAAATATCTAATATCTTATTTTCTTATCGATTTAACGGAATTCTAATTTTTATCAAGATTTCTCACTAAATTAGTTTGACGTCAATAAATAAATCAAAAAATAATAAGTAGTGGTGGGAGAGGTGAAATTAATTAGTGGTCCGTGATGGCGAAAAATTCTCAAAAAAGTTCCTAACCTAGTGTTGAGTTGGGAACCACTGATTTAAATGAACAAAAATCGGATTTTTTGTTATTTTATAAGACAAAAGATTTTTAACTTACAGTATATTATTATACCATTCATTAAATACAAGTCACGACTGCACAACATCATATGTATGTAAGCAGACACCTATACACACTCTTGAGCGTACCTTTTTTTTAATAGCCTTTTGTTGAATTTAAATTTTCAAACATTTTTACTATCTATACTACTGGTTACATTCAACAATAAAATTGCCTGGTACACCAGTGATACATACAATGAAAAATATTTAAATGAAAGAAAAACTTTAGAAAAACTTTACTTGACAAAAATCAAAAATGTAACATTTTAAATATTCTGAACAGTGTTGTGCTTAGATAAAAAATAAATATCTAGATAAAGATAAAATAAATTAAAATTAAAATTAGCTAGATAAAGATAGATATTGCAAAAATTCTCTTTATCTATATAAAATCTATTTAAAAAAAAATCATTATCTAGATAAAAATGAGATACATTTTTTTTATACTAAAAATTAAATAACAAGTTTTCAATACAAAATGAATATAAACATTTTTTAAGCTAGTGTTTTTCAAAGATATATTTTTTTGTGTGTACATTTTTTGTAAAGAATCCATAAGTTTCAATCACCCACTTTTTTTTAAAAATATTATGGAGTTTTTATTTATTTTTTACATTTTGATAAATAAAATTTTCTAAAACTTTAGATAAGTATCAAATGAAAATAATGAAACAATAGATATGAACTTAACTCATCTATAAATATTTATCTTGAAGTCAAATTTTGTGTCATTTTCAACACACCCACCAAGAGTATCTGACACGAGGAGAGAAAAATACCCGTGATGTGAAGTATGTCCGGCTTTCTTATCCATATTTTACTTTAATTATCTTTGCTTTCCTTTACTTTTTTTATCTAATAAATAAAAGCAAGGGAAAAAATTGTGTACTTCGCTTGTCTGGGTGTTTTCCGCACGTCGGATGGGATACTCTTGATAGGTGTATTGAATTTTTAAGAAACGATAAATTATTTCTTCAATAAAACTGAACGAAATTTCAACTTATATACAATAATAATTATCAGTTTTGAAAAATAAAACTTAAATGTTGAACTATAAATTATTTTGTTACATACAACATATTTTACGAAAAACGAAAATTGATTTTCATGTATTCACATACACTTAATGAATACTCCCTAAATAATTTCAATTTATAATAAAATATAAGCATCATAATAAAATAAAATAAAATAAAGCGGCTCTAATTATCGTAAACCAACATTTATGCACTGTAACATATTTTTTACAAATGTTTATCGTGGCACATGTTGTCAGTCACGGTTAAAAAAAAAGCAAAATGTTCGGATTGCGGGTTTCATTCGAACTCGAAACCGTCGCATGGAAGGGCTATCGACTTTCCGCTATGCCACACTAATATCGTTGAACGTTGGGTTGAAATAATAGATATTTATTATATTAACCGAAAATATTGAATTTTCAAAATAGAATAAAGTAATTAGAAAACTATTGATGCACGTTCTTCATCTAGAATGAAAATTCTAGATGAAATATCTAAATAAATTTATCTATTGGACAACACTGATTCCGAAAATATTGTACAATCATTTTTTTGTAATACATTTTCAAATGATACGAAAATAAAATAAAATTTTTAGGAGTAAAAATAAAAGGTTTCAATCTAATTATGCCTAAAAATAATTAGCAAAATACAGATTTCAAAAATATCTATGTCAGGGACATGTATAGGAGGGAGTTAGGGACACCCTGTAGGGTTTGACTTGGAATAGGTAAATAACTTATTTTACTTGAATTATAATGACTAATTTTTACTCTATGTATTTGTATATTTTTTTAAATGATTATCCTCTCCACAATGATATTGTATCATATTTTAAAGAACTCTTGCCAAAAACCTCAACAGATGTAGTCAAAATTACCGTTCAACTTGTTAGACTAATATTGTAGTAATACATTTATAGTCAGTGGCGCCGAAGTCAATTTCAAAAGATATTGCAAGTTTAAAAAGTTAATTAACCCACCACCATTTTTTCTATACCTACCTATGGTAGACCCCCTCACTATTTTATTACTATTTTTTTAAGGAGTTCCATGAAAATCTACATAGTTCAATAACTTTTCTTAACCAATTTTACATCCAATTCAATTTTTTTTTCCTATTGCAACTTAGTGCCAAATTTTGAGAGTAAAAATTAATGAAAATAAAACAGAAAGCACGATTATTGATGGAATTATTTAAATAATAACACAATAAGGCATGATTATAACTTACTGATAGTTTTATTTTGTCTAATTATTGTATATTGAATACCTAATTCTCTGATATTTATTACCTAATTAAAAATTATGGTAATATTAAGAACCCACCCCCACAGTAGGTATTGCAACTGCAATACCTGAACGTATAGATCGGCGCCACTGTTTATAGTCTATTTTTTGAAAGATACGTGCAAAAAAAAAATACGGTAAAAATTTATTGTTGGTGATAGAGTGACCTTCACCGTTTTGCTCTTCAAACAATGTGTACAATGATGGTGAGAGTATACTATTTTTACGAATAGTTCATCATCTGGCATACTCTAGTTTCGAATATCATTTTTAATTTAAAAACTATAATAAATCATTGCGTTAAAAAACGGTTTTAAACAGAGGTCAATGAATAAATTTAATACAATTTTAGTTTTTAGAGAATTCGGTACCCTCTGATAAATTCCGGAATTTTCAATATTAACTTTGGAGTGACAACAGGACACAAATACCCGTCGATTTGATCATAAGTGTATAAAATAATCAATTTTGCCTCATTTCAAAAATTTAACGTGTTCATATTATATACATAAATGATAAAATTAAATTAAATTATTTACATGTACAAATTATTGAATTTATTTTATCAAAAAATTTAATATAAGTAGATGAGTAAACCTTAAACATACCTAACTATACTACCCTGGTGAAACGAAAGTGCCGTAACTTGAAAAAAAAAATTAGCTACGGCATCTAATAGGTACACCAATTATATATATTTTCTGTAGAAAAATAAACTCTGAAATTACACTGAATATACTAAAAACACAATTATAGTTTATTGAAATTGCCGAAAGTAAAAAAAAAAATCCGATTTACTTTGCACCATGAACAGTGGCGGATTTATGAGTTAAATAATAGTCGGCAAACACCTTAGAAGGGCCCCGAGCAAGACTTACTTGGCTTTTACGAAAAGAAAATGTAGCAGTTAATTTACATATAGCTCGCACTTTACTCGTTAAAAATACACTAAAATTAATTACATTATTTTTCTGAAAACTCCTTTAAATAATTGCACTAAACACGTCTTAAAATTATATTTGAGTTGTTGCAATTAAATAACATTAAAATGTATAAATACACTTATTTGTTGAACAACAATTTGATTCACAGTACAAAATAAAACCGAACATTAAAGATTCAAAATTATCCTTTTAAATTTTGTGTTTTATGCTTAAAAAATCCGGATATACTTCGCACGATGGGTGTACTTCGCTCGTCGGGGTGTTCTTCGCACGTCGGGTGGGATTCTCTTGACGGGTGTATTGAATCTTAAAGAAACGATAAATCATTTCTTCAATAAAACGATTCTGAACAAAGAAAGTTAATAATATAAAAAATAAATGAGAAAAAAAATGTTAGAAATATGTCCAAAATTTTCTTGCGCCAAAATCTTTCTTATATGATTTTCTATCTAAGTTTAAAGTTTCATATAGTTCAGATCAAAAAATGATGGTTTTCGAGTCATTTTTGTCAAATTTTGGGTAGTTTTTCCAAAAAAAAAAAAAAATTGAAGAATTGAGAAATTCAAAAAATGACCTCTTTAAAGTACAATCTAGAGGGAAATCAGGTTTCAAAAAGTTACTGATAGAAACTTTTGGACAAGTATTTCCATACGAAAAGTTGTACACAGAAAAAAAAAACATCATTGTAAAAACACTAAAAATGATTAAGAAACAATACAGTTTGAATCCTAGTTATATATATATAAGAAAAAATATAACAAAAATCATATAAGATTTATCAAAATGATAGAGAGAAATGGGTGGAAGTTATTGGTCACTCTAACTCTAACTCTCTCTTGCTCACTCATGTCAGAAATATATTATTTATTTTGAGTTAAGAAACCATTTATTCAGAAAAAAATCAAAGAATATACCTACCTAATTTATTTATTTTTTCTAAATAAATTTATAGTAAGATTTAAAGTATAATATTTCGTTTCAATAATAAATTGCATATTAGTGAATTATCATTCCGATTTCCGTAATAATGGATAAGACACTTGAATCAACGGTTCTACTGTCTACTATTTTGTTTATCAAAAACATTGTTTTTTTCTGTAAGGTCCAGTTGCAGTATCACTAAAATTAAAAAAGCAACGGTATTGTCGCATAATACGTATTTTATTTACTATTCCAATATTTTTTTTTTGAAATTTAATGATCAGGGGGCCCCCAGAACAAAATATGTATGGGGGCCTCGTCGGCATTTGCCGACTAAACGACCGTTAAATCCGCCATTGACCATGAGTATTCTTCGCTCCTCAGATGGTCACGTTTGTTGAATTTTAAAGAAACGGTAGGTAAGTAATTTTTTCAAAAAAACGATTCTGAGCAGAGCTTCAGTTAATTTATAAGATAATAATTATCAATTTTATATTTAGTATGTTTAATAATTGTTGTTTAATTACAGAATAAACTATGTCCATTTCACTGTTAATATAAATGATGAATTTTATACAATTCAGTAAAAAATTTGTTAACGGTTACTTATAAAGGATAGTCACCTCTATATAATAATCATTTTTTGTGGTCTCGTCAAGTGTTATGTGGAAAATACCTGTTTATAGCAGGCACCCTAAATATAAGTATCCAAAATGGGAAAATTGAAAATTATTTTAAAATTAATTACGGCGGTTTACAGCGTTTCATAGCATCAATATTAAGTCATTCATCACTTCAGACATTGATAAGGAAGAAACAAATAAAGAAACTGAGGTAGCTAGAAACTTTGAAAAACCTAAATGTGACGTATCAAATTATTTGCAATTAGCACTGTTCACACACTTTAAAAAGGTCACGTAGATGGTTTTAATTTATTAAAATTAGCGGGAAAAATCATTTTCGAAAAAATTGTTAACATTGTAAAAAAACTTAAAACAGACTAATACTATTGAATTATTTTAATTTTAAAATTAATTTATAATTCATAATATTTATTACCAACACATATTTTAACTTTTCAGTGTTGGTCATATAAATAATTTTTTTAGGATTTATATAAAATGTATTTATTTAATATATTTTTTCCAAATTTGTATGCTCTATATAAAGCGATCACCTGAAAGTACACTTCTTTTAATGGTCACCCCTACAAGACACTAAAAAGGGGTCATTATTCACGGTCCTTCCGATGACCATTATTTGGAAGTTTTACTGTATTATATCACGTAATAATAAGGAAAATAAATTTGTTATTATTTGGGTTAACTGGGCATCATTTGAGTGAAATTTTAACTTGAAACATTAAGCCAACTTTTATGAAAATTTATATACTCATGTAGAAAAATACGCAAGGAATATTTTGCAAAAAGAAAATTTCTACCAGGCTGAGAATAAATGTTTTATAAGGTTTTGATCGAATATAAAAAATATCATATTTTACATAAAAATGGCCAGTTTTATACAAATTCTAACCTTAAACGGCTATTAAAAAAAAAGTTTAATTAATATTATCGATACTATTTCAGAATTATTTGTAATACATATTAATATGTTTGTATACAATATCCTAGGTCTTATACCAAGAGATAAAAAATTTTATGAAATAAAAACTCATAAAAACTGAAAATTTTTTGATATTTTCAAAGTTTTCTACTTAGCTTAAAATAGGTGAGTCAAATAATTTTGAAATTTGTATGAAGTATGCGCATGACTATATTTAGTAGTTGTCGAAAATCTCATGTTCCTATAATCATTAGTTTTTATGTTATGACTAAATAACTAAAACTGATTTCATGATAATTTTTATTTCTCATAAATTTGTTCATACTTTTTCCAAAATTTGTTTATGGTGTTTTAAAATAATTAAAAAAATACATTTATTTAAATACGATTCATAATTATTAATCAATAAAAAGTACCATACAATTTACTTATGGAATTTTACTCTATAATATGTATAATAAATAAATGCATAGAAAACAGTAAAATTTACTTACGACATTTTTCCTTTATAAATAAATTTATAGACGATTTATAATTATTTATAACTATTAAGCAATAATGCCGTAACAATTACTTACGGCATTGTTCCTTAGTAAAGAAAAGTATAACAAGAAAAGACAACGTAAATTCCTAAATAATAACATAAAAGTAACTTTAATTTCTATGATAACTCAATAATACTCTTTTAATATTTATAATTTATTGTATTTCTCGTCAAAAATACTTTACACAAAAAAAAAAAAACCCTTGTTCGGAGAGAGAACGAAAATTTTCCGCGCATCCAAATGAGCGAACTCTGCAGTTCGATGGTTTAATTTCTCACACCAAGCGGCACGTCGGCGAGCAATCGTGAAGCATCGGGTAACGGCGTCATACATATGGCGATGAGACCGGAGGCAGTCGAATTCTAGGGGGGCGCACAGTGGCAGAGCTACCTGGACTTCAACGCTTTTTGATCACCACTGATTTGCGTTCTCTCACTGGAAAGGGTATAATATATTATTTAGGTGTGAATACGTTTTATTAGAAATAAAATAGAATAGAAAATAATGATGTCAAAAGAAAATTAAAAAATACAATCATGCGTTTTTCTCAAAACTAATATATATATTTTTTTACAGCACTTTTGCGTAGCGGGGCAATATATATGAATAAGATTGATATAAATATTAGGATTAATTCTAGGAATGTGGCATGTCCAGACTGTTATACAGCAGCTGGTGTTGTAATAAACCAGAAATCGAGTAAAAAAACTGACGTATACCCGATTTTTTTACACGAAATTTATTTAGTATATAAATGCCTATTATAATTCTACTATAATTCAGTCAATAACTATAATAATTTTATATGAAATATGAGCGCATGGAATATATATATATATATATAGAAGATATGCTAAAAGTGTTCGTATTTATATTTGAAAAATTTAATAAAATATATTTTCAATCGAAAATTTAATTATATCTTACCAATCAGGTCATCGTCGATTAAAACAAAAGATGCAGGTGCCACAACATACCCAGCAAAACCCGTGAACACATCTGACATAGTAAACTGCTATTGTAGTCATTTTTTAACACATAAAAAAAAAACTTCATAAAGTCTATTTCAATGAATAATATTGAGCATAAAAAATTTTGTTATTGTGAGTACAGACTGTGACTGCCTAACATGTAGAAATATTTCACTGTTATTTTAAAGTTTAATTTATATTTACATTATAATAATTATCTAAATAAATGTATGATTGGATTTAGTTTAAAAATGTTTCGTATGATATATTACCTTTATAACATAAATTTTTATTGTATGTTTTACTACACGGAGATGGAAAACGTTAACGATTATAATATTGATTTGGACGAGTCTCAATTATCACATAATTATCTAGTATAGATCAATTCTTCCTTTTTTTTTTTTTTTTTTTTTTTCTGACCCATATAATATTATTGTATTTTATCGTCAGTTAAATTTTTGTTTGGTTTAAAATGAGACATTTCATGGCGGTAACGTAGAGAAAATAAGATTTAATTATTTTTATTATGATAATTAAGGTTTGGGAAATAAAGCATGTAAGTACTCATTTTTTTTAACTTAATACAAAAATCTACTAGAGTAGTGTTGTCCAATGCCAATGTATGTCTTGTTATGAGAATTTCAATTATGAAATTTTTAAATTGTTTTTATTAGTTTTTCTACATATTTTGGTTTCATGTTTCATATTTTCTATTTTATAACAACTAATATGTCACCGATGAAACCCAGATTTATTGATCATGATAAAGCTAAAACTATAATTTTTTTTAATGCTAGAAAGACAATTCTGTTTTAAAATTTAATAATTTTTGTAGTCTTAGAAAAATTGATTTAGCAAAAGAAAAAAATACCTAATATTTTATAGAATAAAAGGAAACGTTTAAAAGTTTTTAAGAAAATACCTCATTTTTATTTTATTATTTTGAGTGAAGGAGGTAAAATTGTTGAGATGCTTTTCTTTGTTCATTTCTGTTCATTTCAATGTTTTTTAGATTTTGAATAGAGCGAAAAAGCTAGTTTTCTTTCAATGATGTTTATTTATATAATTTTAGATTCTGATCGTAGTGAAGAAGCTTATGTTTTTACAATGATGTTTATTTATTTATTTTTTTATTTTTTTTTTCTTCCTCTGTGAACACTTTTTCGTATAGAACTACTGATCCATAAGTTTCGATCAGTAACTTTATAGATCCAAAATCGAACCCAGATGGTACTTTTGAGAGGTCATTTTTCAAATTTCTCAATATTTTTTTTAATAATGCGAAAAAACTGAAAAAAAAATTTTCAAAAAACGGCAAAATATGCAATTACCGCAATTTCCGTAAAATTGAAAAATACTTTTTGACATAACTTCTAAAATAATTCAGCAAAAGACTTGAAATTTTCACTAACCACTAAAAATAGTCACGAGAAAATTTCATAAAAATTTCAAAAAGATTTGATCAATTTTGAGTTAAGTGCAGCATTTTGAAAATTTCGGAAAAATTTCATTTTTTGTTAGTTTTTATGTAATAAAATTTATGATTTTTGATATTAAGACTTGAAAATTTAATATTATCTCACTGACATATATGTCTACTTGACCCAAAAAAATCTCAAAAATCGTGAGTCAATTTTATTTTTTTATAACCATTTGAAGTTAGAATTTCGACTGAATTCGTTAGTTATACCTAAAATCACGCACTTTAATGTACATATAAGAAAATTGGTTCGACTGATTGTTTTGAAATTTGGTGTCTAGATAGAAAATTTTATTGCGAATATTTTGGTGCAATAAAATTTCTTACGGACAAAGAATTAAACATTTTACAAGGGTAAGACTGAAAAAAATTCCAAGAAAGTACGGACACTAAAAGGTATTTGTTATTCGCTTATCTTATCGTACGTATTTTTCGACGCTAAATATTTAATACGGTCGGTAATGACGGTGTGGCCTTTGGACTGCCGCCCAAATACATTTCTCAGAGTCACAACGCCTTATCAGTTGTCACATATTACACGGACTGCCATGTATATGTGTATACACTATTATATTTATATTTTTACATGTATATGTATATGTTTACACTATTAAATATCAGTATCTAACCTACTATTTTATATTTATGGTATTAACTTCCTTCTTTATATTATTGACTTCCCCCGTTCAGAATCGTTGTATTGAAGAAATGATTTATCGTTTCTATAAAATTCAATACACCCGTTAAAGAATCCCACCCATCGTGCGAGGTATGTCCCGCTTTTTTTTATTTTTATTTGTGTACAAACATTCCGACGAGCGAAGTACACACTTTTTTTTATTTTTTGTAATTTTCTTTTCGATCACTTTCATTTTCTCATCAAATTATTTTTCCTTGTCCTCAGTTAATAGTGACATGTAAAACAGGCTGAATAAACAATGAATTTTTTTTGTAATAATAATGAACTTTATAACTTTTAAGTAAAATTGTCTTGATTAAACTAAAGCTCCTCTCAGAGTCATTTTATTGAAGAACTATTTTATAACTATTTTATTATTTAACACACCCACCAAGTTTCACTAGAATATCCATTGTGTTATATATTTCAAAATTTTACACATAAATTACTTTTCAAAATTGAAAAAAAAAAATTTCAAAAATGAAATGTATAATGTCAAAATGTGATGATAAATATAAATTTGTACTAGTTTTGGTTTGGACATGATAATATAATGGTTATATAGTTCATTATAACCTACTAGTTTAATTGATAAAATCACATAAAAAAAATAAAAAAAGATAAATCGATATGATACAAAATTTAACATAAAATTTAGTGTTATATTATAAGTATAAATATAGTGATTGGAGGAGCGCGGGCTCCACGTGTCCTCTCTTAAATACGCCCCTGTTGATGGATTAACAAATTTGGGAATAGATGTAACCGAAATGAATTTAAGTATGGAAAGGAAAATATCTTTATCAGGCGATCTTATAAAGAGAAGCCTACAGGGACGAAAAGGTAATCAAATTCAGGCCGGGAGATGATAATTTGTCCAAGTCACCCCTTCTCATGTCAAAGCAGGTTAGGGAGGGGATCTCTTTACCTTTATTTCTTTTAGATTCTGAATAGAGATAAGAAGCTAGAGGTTTTACAGAAATAGTTTTTTTTCGTGTATACGTTTTCGTATACAGCAGTTTTTTTTTTAATTTTATTTTTTTGCTCTTTTTTCTAATTTGAAAATATTTTTTAAATTTAGCCTTTACTGACCAGAGACAACACGATAAAAATTAGTGCTATTTATTTTAAACCCAATTAATTTAATCCGAATAGTAATTATTTGTTTATATGTTTACATATTATTATTATCAAATGCTTTGAGTACTAAATATTTCAATACATTTTTTAAGCACACGTTATCTTTGCATTTGATAAAATCACCGGAACGCCAATACAAAAATTTTAACGAGAACACTGAAGGTCCCGCTGTAAAAAAAAAAAGTCCCCAGGCCCTGCAAACTGTCACACCGGCACTGCATAATATAATAGAATAACATAGACTACGTCTGTTACTACTATATACTACTACGTATACTATCTATGTACTACGTGTAAATGTGGGATGGCACGATAATATTATTCGTATTGTCGTATAACTTGTTTAGTGCCTTTGATTAAATATGGAAACCTGTGGAAATAAAATAAATATCGAAAGCGTGTACGTATAGAATACATTGTACGCACTACTCTTATACTGAATCTCAATGTTTGTGCAGTTGTTATGAGCAAAGAAATCATGCAATTTACTCGAATTTTCGATAGGTTTTCCTTACGCTTCTTGTTTGAAAAGCTATTGAAAATTTAGAAATTTGAACAATGACCTTTTCTTAGTATACCTTTAAGTACCTGAATAAAGTCTTTCAATTAAGTGGGTCTTCAGAACGAAATCAGCTATTCACAGAAGGAGAGGTTCAATGCTTCTCCCAGCCATATTAATACATTTTATAACATAATGTAACCGTGAAATATGATCTTAAAACAAATCAGACATTCTTCAAACCATTGATATAATTAGTTGCACGGGTTAGATACTCGTCTTCTACAGGTGTGTGTATGTGTGTGTCAAATTTTAAAGAAACCATTTCTATTTTATAAACCATTTCTTTAATAAAACGATTCTGAACGGAGCTTCTGTTAATTATACTGGATAATTGTAGTCAGTTTTATAATAAGTAGATTAACAATTTAATAACAGAATAATTTGTGTCAATTTAATTGTTCAATATTGTTAAAATTATCAATATTGCTCTGTTTTTACATTTAAAGCTCTAATTATTGAAAACTGATTCGACTGATATTAACGAAAATGAACATATAAGAATACCTTTATGCATAAGCGTGCGCAGACATTTGGTATAGGGTGTGCCTCGAAGAAAATGGGCCGCTTTTTCTTAGAATGGACATTGCCCCCCCTCTTAAAAAAAAAAAAAGGCAAATGCAAATCAATATAAAATATTAATTTATAAAAATGTATTTACAACTAGTATTA
This sequence comes from Stegophylla sp. TES_Ste_2020, assembly GCA_025469315.1. Classification (NCBI taxonomy): domain Eukaryota; kingdom Metazoa; phylum Arthropoda; class Insecta; order Hemiptera; family Aphididae; genus Stegophylla; species Stegophylla sp. TES_Ste_2020. The sequence goes on from JAIPRM010003641.1 coordinate 17,004, forward strand.
CTATTTGTGTTTCACAACAATATTTTTATTTTTGATTAAAGTCTTATAACCAAGAAAATACATTGAAATATTACATAAAAAACTAAAAATTTAAATTATAAATAAGTAACATAAAATAAATACATAATACTTATACTAAAATTAAGCTTGAATACTTGTGACTGTTTATTATATTTAGTATTTAACATAAAACCCATAATAATATTAATCTTCTTTTAAAAGGAGTCAATCCTTTAAATTCTTCAATAATGCTATTGAAATTAACTGATTTTGTTAAGTAACAACTTTTTTTGCTAACTCAATATTGTGTATCTACATTTTTTCATACCCCAGGAGTCAGGAGTCATGTTTTAGCCTATTTTTTAACTTAAACATATTAAAAAAAGCCCCTAAATGTATGAAATTCGTATAAAAAATCTAAGATCCACGGGTTCAGCTGTGCCACTTGCCACGGAACGGAGTGTGCCATGGTACGCCTATGCCTATATGAGTAAGCTTGTATATAATTCTCATTTCTCAGACCTTAAAACAATAAATGGTATGTGTTATTAATGAAAAGAAATATATTTTTTATATTATTTAGTCGTATGAGCCAAAATTATAGCATATAAGAAACAACGTTTTTAATATTAGTTAACAATTTTTTTATTAGCTGTTCAGAAAAAAATATGTTTGATGGCACCCTTGAGAACGACACTATTGGGTCCAATTTTAACGTGAGGAATATATATTTTATATGTAAAGTATCTAACTTATTTATGAATGTCTATCATCTTTTGCGGTTCTTTCTGTCCGAGAACGTAGTTACATACAAAAACAAAATATATATATATACCACTGTAAAATATATTAATCACTGTACATACTAAATTTATTACAAATATAATATATGAGTTATATTACATATGAAAATACTTTTTTATTAATCCGTTAACATAATTAATCTATAAAATGGATAATAAACTGAAATATTATCTATCAATTGAAAAAATGTTGAATTTGTATCAGTATACATTATTATTCATGAGTTATAACTTATAACTCATGAATGGACGTGATTACCGACAAAATGTTTTAGATTCTGAGTGGAGCAAAAAAACTAATGTTAAATTCTGAGCAAAGTGAAGAAGCTTATGAATTTACAATGATATTTTTTTATTTTTTCCCCATTCCGAGAATATTTTTGCGTCTAGTAATACTTATCAAAAGCTTCGGACAGCCATTTCTTGAATCAAAATTCGGCTCCAGGTGGTACTTTATAGTTTATACAACGAATTTTTCGAGATTCATATTATTTGATATTTCATAGGGTTGACAATAGTCGCTTTTATTTTTGGCTATCTTTGGGCCCATTGTGGCCATGGTCACTATGGTGACATTGTAACCATAGTTACGTGCAAACAATGGTAACATGGTAACAATGGTAACGTAGTAACCGTGGTAACGTGGTAACTATGGCAATGTGGCAATTATTGTTATTGTATAATAACTGAACACCTTTGCTCAGAATTTTTATATTGAAGAAATGAATGATTTATTGTTTCTATAAAATTCAAACCACCCACCAACAATATCCTCCCCTCCGGAAAGCGAAGTATATCCATGGTGTAATGTATGTCCACCTTTTTTTCACAATGATATTTATTTTTTATTTTATTTATTTATTTTTTTGTAAATACTTTTTTGTATAGAAATACTTTTCCAGAAGTTTCGACCAGCAATTTTTTGAATCAAAATTTACCCCTAGACTCTTGTTGGTACTTTTAAGAGGTCATTTTTCGAAATTCTTAATAGTTGTTTTCTCAAAATTTGAGATAAAGTATCCAAAATTTGGCAAAAACGCCTCGAAAAACTGTTTTTTTTTTTTTTTTTTTTTTTTTTTAATCTAAACTTTATGAAAATTTAAATATAGATAGACAATAATATGAAAAATGTTTTGGCACAATAATATAAGAAATATTTTGGCACAAAGAAATGTAAAAATGAATTTTTGGAATTTTTTTTTTAGTATATTTTTTTTCTTCTTCTCGGTGTTCTCAATGAATATTAAAATATAAAACTGGCTTAGTAAAAAATATATTTTTTTTTTACAATAACAAAATCTATAATTTTTGAGTAAAATTATTTTAAATTAACTGAAGCTGTCAAAATTACCAAAATCACCAGGAAATATAATTTTATTATAATATTAACTAGGTATAATGAACAATGCCCAAAACATATTAGGCAATGTATCAAAATAATTATGTGATTATAAATGAAAATGCAGTTTACTATCTAATCGGATAACCGGAAATTGAAATAAAAGGAAATTACACGTAATGACAGACAAATATTCTTACAACTGTGTGAATCAACAACACCTTTTTAAGAAGGATTTTGTTGTCATTGTTAAGTCAATCATTTTTTTGGACCTTAATTTTATTATTCACGATATCAAGCGATTTAATCGACTTCCGATCTCACTCGAATAAAAAATTCAAATACATGCTGGTTTATCAAGACCATCTAATAAAATTATAAATTTGTGATGATGAGACTAATTTATGATGGTGAGAATAATGAAAGCATAAATGGTGCTCAGAAGAAAAAAACGCATCAATAACTTCCACTGAATTAAAACAAGATGACTAGGTCAAAATGTATCTATTATTAGTAAAAATGATGAAAATAACATTCGTTTACAAACGAACGCCAAGGTTAATGTTAAGAATCAAGCCAATAAAATGAAAAAATGTCAGATAAGAAGCTCCTACCTACTAAATTACATTGTATTATACGAGTTCCGGTTCCCGGTCGAGGATATGCAAGTAATATTTTAAGAACTGTTATAAAAGTAAGAAACATCCAAATAATAATCTTTCAAAATACAGTAAAACTTTTAAATTACGGTCATCGAAGGGACCGTAAATAAAAATTTTTAATTTTTATAAGACTATGCATATAACCAAAATTATCTTGAAGAATAATAAAAAAAAGCCGGACATACTTTGCACTACAAATATTCTTCGGTCTTTGAGTCAGATACTCTTGGTGGGTGTGTAGAATTTTAAAGAAACGATAAATAATTAATTCTTCAATAAGACGATTCTGAACGATAGAAGGTAAGACTATAAAGAACAATACTAGTAGTCAGTTTCAATTTGACACACTCACCAAGAGTATCTGACCCGAAAAGTGAAAAGTATCTGTAGTGTAGAAAGCCGACATACATCTGTCGGCTTTCTTGTCTATACTTTACTTTTTTTCTATCAAATAAATAAAAAAAAGGAAACAATAGTTAATGAAAAAAAGTGTAAAAGAAATGTCCAATTTATGGTCAAAAGTATTATCATTCAATATCACCATTCACCGATAATTGATAAAATTATTAAATTTTTAATTCGAATTTAAAGTTAAATTATAAGTTTTTAGGTGAAATGTTATTTACGAAGTAGCAATTAAATTTATCGAGCACTTGGTGTGGGTGATAAAAAAATATTAATATTACACAACCGATAACCCAAACTCTAAAATTATGGTGACCTACTAATATTTATCTCGTGTATTTTCGATATTTATTCATATTATTAATTATGATGTATATTTTATAATAACACTCTCAATGTATATTGAGATAGGTTAAATATATTCAATAGATTTCAGAATTATTTGAATTATATAAACTATACAAGCAAAGTTCTAGATTTTCCGTGCGCAGATAACCTAACTAGTCATAAAATATTATTAAGTGCTCGATAACAAACGTTAGTTATTATGTTTCGATAGAGTACACCTAAATTGTATTGTTGTATTGTTCTATACAAGGACACTCGACTATTCGATTCAGTTATATCATATTATGCCTATTTTGCTAATGTAGTTTTTCGATCAAATCTGAACTTGACATTGCGTTCTGATTTAAACGTAATTAAATGTAAATTTACCTTCACCTCACTTAATCTATACGATGCATAGATAAATTCTTATTCAAATTTCAATAATTATTATTATTTACTTTATTTATATTTATTATTATTTTTATTATTATTATTATTATTATTTATTAGATAAATGATAGTACGTACCCAGGAAGGGACAGTCACGGTGTCTGCAGTACTTATACAGTTATGCATGAATTCGTTTACAAATTTTAACGAGCGCGTAAACACAAAATCTCGTTAATTTAATTACAAATAATATGTGCATTAAATTTTGTAACTATTTATTACTGATTATAGTGTTCCCTATCAATAATTTAATATCAAAATACATATAGCAGTTTTACAATGATGTTTTTTCTTCATTATTTCTTTTTATTTTGTACACACTTTTCTACTTGAAAAAATGCTCGAATGTGTAAATGTTTCCGACAGGTGATTTTAATGCATAATATATTATTATACATACCAGATACATTTGAAAAGTTAATTTCTTTTTCAATACAAGTTCCATGATGATCATTTAAATGATTAATTAATAATACATTTTAGAAAATGCCAGATCAGACAAACTAACTTTTATAAATATCACAATTGAATTCCATGCGAATAGTAACGTATTTAGGAGTTTGTCAATGGAGGAGATATGGAATAATGTGTAATTTTTAAAGATTAAACAAAGTGAAAAGTGTGTAAAAAAGCATTTATAATTATTAACTTATGTTTGCATAATTTATTACATTGTTTTTTTTCAATTTTACCAATTATATTGTCAATCTTTATTTTTAGTGTTTTGTGTATAGATTACATTGCTAATACAGTCCATATGCCCCAAAATCAAATTCAATTCATTTAACTACTTGTAGTTTTTAGTTAATTTTTTAAGAAACTACCTATCTAACTTTCTTCATGGCAATTCTGGAATTAGTTTTGACTCTTTCCAAATAAGAATAAACATACGTACATGAGTATAAGTTTTTAGTAATATTCTTAATTATTTAATATAATATTATTATAACGTATTATAATAATTAGTAACAACCTATTTAATAGATAATTTTATAGAAAACATTTAATAACTGCCATTGTTATATTTTTATGAAACTGATGAAGCACAATATAATAAATGTTTTGTAAAAATTAAATTAATTACGTGATTTGAAAAATAACTATTATAGCACATAATTATGTGGTTATGTAGATCGTTTGTATGATTGGTTGTTATTCAATAATTTTATCACAAAGCTCGAAGAGCTTTGATATAATAAAACATTTTTTCATTTTTCTGACTAACCCGTAAAGAAAATGTGTATTTTAAAGAATTGAAAATCTTATAAATGACAGAAATAAACAGAAAAAAAAGCCGGACATAATTTGCACGATGATTATTCTTCGCACAACGGTCGACCGATATTCTTCGCACCTAGGGTGTGAAGCTCTTGGTGGGTATATTTAATTTTAAAGAAACGATAAATCATTTCTTCAATAAAACGATTCTGAGTGAAAGCTTCAAATACTATTTAATAATAATAATTGGTGATAAAGATATATTTAACAAAATGTTATTTAATAATGTTGGGTATTCGATATTTGTGTGCGTGCGTGTGTGTATGAGGTAAGATACGTTTAAGTGTAGCTTCATTACTTTTGAAATTATGTTAAAAAAATAAAATCGAATTTATAAAAATTCTGGTTATACCATTTTTTTACCGTTTTTGTCAACTTTTGGGTAGTCTAAGCATGCGCGCAGAAAAAGTATTGAGAATTTTGAAAAATTACCTCTTAAAATTACCATTTAGACATTTCCAATCTATAGAGTTACTAATCAATTTATTTCGTATGTTTCCACACATACGAAAAAAAAAAAAACACAGATTTGTAAAACCAATACATTCCTCACTATCGCTCAGAATCTAAAAAGGTCAAGGGGAACATATATCTTTCCAATCTTCTCCCTTCAATAGGCCACTGTATGCAAGTATTATGTTTGAACTACAACTTTAAAGTTTATTTATATAAATTTAAAAAATTTTTACATTAATATTTCATTGTATAACATAATTAATTGTTAGTAGATATTATGTGTTAAATTTAATCACGTGTTATAAATAATAATTATTATAATATAATAATTTACATGTTCACTTTCGTCAATATTTAAAATATAATTTTTTTATCATAATTTACAATTTGTCATTTAATTTAGGTTAAATCGTAAGATGTATGTATAATAATAATTCATAGTTTATAATGTCAAAAAAACGTAAAAATAATTTTAATTCTTAAAATAGGAATGTTCAGTTTCGTCACTATTTAAAATATAACTTTTTTTGAATTAGTAGTATATTATACTAGTATAATATATTTGTCTGATCCAGCGCTGGGATTAAACAGTTGTGAGCCTCCAGGTAGTCTAGGTAATTAAAATTTGGGTCCCTACAAAATTATTTTTTACATACATCTTTAACTTTACCACCCAATAATTAAAATAAACAGCTTTAATAATAACCAATTTAATTAATATTAATAAATAAAATTATGTTAATTAAATTTTTTCATCTACAAGAATAATTAATATTTTTTTTCAATAATAATTCTTAATGGACTTTTTTTAAAAAACTATAAAAAATTGTAATTCTCAGTTAAAAAATTTTTTGATTTTCAAATATTAACCGTCATTGTCACCACCAGATAATATAATTATAATTATTATTATATAATCTATCATATTATGATAAATATTATCAAGTACTTATTTACCATGACGACAAAATCCACAAAATAATTTTATTTTTATTAAGTACTGCATAATTATAATACCTACTACTAAATATTTATATTTCATATTAACTCTTGTCTGTAAATTCGTAAATAAAATACAGGTATTAAGTTTCCCACACACTGCAGCGGTAGCGGTGGCGGTGGCGATATTGAATACCGCTACTCGAACACATTGTAGCGGTGGCGGTGGCGATTTTTATTTTAAGTGGTCGTATATAAATGTAATATATTACATACATTAATTGTATGTTCCTATGTAAACTAATACATTATTTTGTATATTGAAGATTTACCTATATTTACCTATATTACGTTGGTATATAGGTACGCTTTACACATAATATAATATATAAATTTTATTATATTGTATTATGTATATACATATTATATTATAATTTTATTATTATTTTTTTTTTTTTTTTATTTTTGTAAAGGCTTCAATTACAAAGATTATTAGCCTGGCTTGAATTATATAATATGAGTTTTTATAGAATGATATTTGAAATTATAAAATTATACATAATCTTGTATTTATGGGAAGTACATTATAATATTTACAGTTTTTTATCTAAATCTAATTTTTTGAAAAATTTATAAATGTTGCCAGAGTTATGTTGATTGAGAGCTTCTTCTAGTGACCTTGGATTATTGAGTAGAAAACGTGCGGTTGAGTATTTGGGGCAGACAATAATGATGTGAGCCATTGTGAGGGGAGTTTTACATGTATCACATAAGGGGGGAGTATCCTTGGTTATCAGATATGAGTGGGTGATATGGGAATGGTCTATTCTGGATCTGTTTATAATTATTTGTTCTCTCCTTGTTGCGTTCTCTGGATATGCCCATTTGGATATAGATTTTTTTATGTTTCTGAGTTTGTTACTGGAGGGAATTGACTCCCAGTGATTTTGCCATGTTTTTATAATCCGTTTATGTGCTTCATTCATTAGGTCTTTATTTGGGATTTTATTTATGATGGGAGAAGATGCGGATGAAACTGCTTCATTCGCCATTTTGTCGGCTTTTTCGTTTCCGGGGATGCCTGTGTGGGAAGGGACCCACATAAACTTGATTATGTTTTTCGATGTGGAAATATGGTCTTTGGTAAGTTGGATTACTTCATTTTGAGGATGATGGTCTTGTAGTGCGATAAGGGCGCTGAGAGAGTCGCTTATTATAAGAGTATACTTATAGTCAGATTGTACGGCGAATTGTATTGCCATATAAAGCGCATAGGATTCCGCTGTGAAGATACTGGAGAATGAAGGAAGTCGAAAGGTTTTAACTTGCAGGTCGTCTACTATTGCGAAGCCTGTTCCGTTAATACTTTATTATTAATAATTTTATTATTCTAATATTAAGATAAATATATATTTATTAGGTATGCCTAATATTTTAAATAAACTTAATAGTTTTTGAGAAATAAGTCAAATCAAAATAATTTATACCATGTAGGTTCATTAGCGTTTATTTGATAAGCATTCAGCAATAGTAATTTGATGTAATATTAATGTTCATTCAAAGAATTCAAACGCCCGAAATTAAATACAAATTACTAATAAATTAATAATAATTTTGACTGAAAATCAAAATAGTTATTTAATTAAAAAGCTATTCAATTTTATTGATATGATATAATGATGTATGATTTCATTCGAACACAATCAAAAAAGATTTTAATATCCTCTTTCTCA
>JAIPRM010003642.1:0-11697 GCA_025469315.1 Stegophylla sp. TES_Ste_2020
CTGAACCTTTGACTTCAAATATCAAAAATCTAAAAAAAAAAAAAATAATAATAATAATAAACAAATAAATGGATTTGATAAAAATGTTTTAAATGATTGATAAATGGTTAAAAAATAATAATAATAATAATAATAATTTCACACTTCCCTCAACAAAGTTTTCTACCCATCATACACAAAAAAGAGTGTAATACGAAAAGTGACAAAAAATAGGCACTGTTCTATACTTAACTCAAAATTGGTTAAATGTTTTTGAAATTTGTATGAAGTAAGAGCTTGATTATTTTTAGTAGTTGGTGAAAGTTTCAAGTATCTAGCTCCATTATTTTTTAAATAATTTTAAAAAACAAAGTTCAATTTGCGAAAATTCCAATTATGGCATATTTTCTACATATTTTAGATTATAGACGAAGAGAAGAAGCTAGTGTTTTTACAATGATGTTTAATTTTTTTTTCTGTGAAAACTTTGTGGAATGGAAAATGGAAATAGTTGTCCAAAAGTCTCGACTAGCAACATTTTGAAACCGTATTTGCCTTTAATTGGTACTTTAAAGAGGTCATTTTTCGAATTTCTTTATTTCTCAATTTTTTTTCTCGGGGGAGGGGGACCTACCCAAAATTTTATAAAAAAGACGCGGACACTATCTTTTTTAATCTAAACTCTATGAAAATTTAAATATAGAATAACAATAATATGAGAACTATTTTCGTCCAAGAAAAATTTGAAAATGTGAAAAAAAAATTTGAAAATTTTGCTTGACTTTCTCTTTGCACCAGTAGAAATACTGTTCTTAAAGTTTTGATCAGTAGCTCTATAATAGATCGCAAATGTTGTCTAGTTTGTACTTTAGGAGGGTAATTTTACAAAAACACGGTACCTCATCGGCCCAGTCCGACTCTGTATATTATTAAATTTTTTCGTTCAGACTCGTATTATTGTATATAATTCTACACATCCACCAAAAGTATCTGGCTCGAACTCCGAAGAGTGAAGAATAAGTACCCGTGGTGCGAAGTATGTCCGGCTTTCTTTTCTATACTTTCAAATTTGCTTTACTTTACTTTACTTTAGGTATTTAAATTTACTCTACATTTTTTTTTATTAATTTTTGGTATTTTTTCCTTGTTCTTAATGAATGTATTTTTATTTGATACCATCTGGCCTTTAGGTGTGGTTTTCTATCTAAATAGTTTCTGTATGAAACTTTTGGACATGTATTTCTACATGAAAAAGTATTTCCAATAGCAGAAAAAAATTTAAAAATATACATCATTGTAAGTTAATTTCCTTTTTCACTCGGATCAGAATCTAAAACATTGTGAACTTTTTACTGTCATACTGAAGTATTTTAATTTATTACAATATGTTTACTGGAATACCTACTTCAGTATTCAATGCAATACAATTATATTACGAGTATACTCTAATATTTATCTATAGATAGTAGGTATTTACAATATGTATTCACTATTCAACACTTTAAGAAGTATTTATTTGAGTAGGTACTAATATTTTAATACAACACAGTATTATATCATTTGTCTTTAGAACTGAATTTTAGCGCCAACTCCGCATTTAACTGAATGTTCGAAACAACAAAGAAGTTCCCATGGCTTTTAAAAAACAGATGTTCGTAGTTTTTGTGTATAGTTAGGGAGCATCAACGTACGACGCTGCACCTGTTGAAATCCACCTCCACCGAACCTGTGCTATAATATTATGCAAGCATCATTATCATTGGCGCTCAGCTGATTGTGTCTGTACTATCAGCAGCTATTGAGGAACGTTCGTACTGACAGCGACCTCCCGGACACTACGACAACGACGGAAATCGAACATTCGAACAGCTGCAGGCCACCAACAACAGTAGTCGTTGTTCATTTTATACCTTCTTTATTATTTTGTAGTGTTTGCGCATAGTTCTTATCTTGTCTACGGTTCTTATGTACTACTAGTGTTACGAAAGTACGAAGACAACGACCACCACCGTCGACTGCCTACCAAATACGCCATTTCGCGTTAGCAATAATAATAATAATAATAGTAACAACAATATTATTATTATTATCCGAACGTATACACACACGCGCTGGTTCATACGTTGTTGGCGTCTTTTTTCCTATTGCTCCCCGTTCGTCTCTACCTCCACCGCACCATACAGTTGCGTCCGCAGCATGATGCTGGTACAATAAAAGGCTTTTAGTTCATTAATTTAGAACTCCCCCATGTTGCGCGCGTAATGAACGTCGCTATTAGTCACTTCCTCCGCCGATCGATGACATTCTGTTTCCAGATTTTTTCTGTCCGTCGCGATATTGTTTGTTGTAATTTTAAATCAAATTAATCGTTTCTGAAACTACCATTGCCGCTACCGTGCTAGTGTTTTATCTTCCTAGTGTGTCCCGTTTCCTGGGTACGCGTCCTTTGTTTCGATTCGGCGGGATAACGCATATTATGGTCCATTGAACGCAAGGCTGAAGTTGTGCAACACGCTAAAGCAGGCAAGTCGATTTTTTCATTGTGACAGAATTCATGTCATGTATTTAAGTATTTAAAATGCTCGCTTGTTATTTATTTAGTAGTACAATATATAATATACTTACAAAAACGATTTGGTCCAAATTTTAGTCAACAAAGTATGTAGTAAACTAATTAGGTAGCTATTTTGTTTTATTTCAGAAGGAACTCATTATAAAATGTATTATTATAGTTGGGTACATCTCGTAAGTTTCTTTTAGATTTTTAAGATAATCTTCTAGTATTGTCTTTTTGTTTACATTATACCTTCGATTAGTTTAGTGAATAATCAAATCCAATATGTCACAGTTCATTTCAAAAGGAGCAGTTAATAATCGTTGGTACGATTATAGAATTTTATTGATTGTAACAATGATAGTATTACCTTTTTAAAAGTTAGCTGGCATCATTACATCCCTGAATAATAATATAAAGATGTAGGTAGGTACCTATGATTGTATAAAAAAAATATTGTGGTTCATAATTGGTAGGTATTATATTTTACCATCACAGTTTATTTTGTAGATTATATACTGTACCATTTGAATTACTAACATTTTAGTTAAATAATAACCTTTAGGAGCTGAGAGTTCTCAAAACGGACAACAACATCAATGTTCCCATATGGTTTCTCATTTAAATAGGTAATAGGCAGATAGTCACTTATTTTAAGAAATATGTCACTTAAGTTTATTTTTCTAATTTTATAAGTTAGGTATTGATTATTATAAATAATAAAGATTATATAGATTTACCTATAAGTATTATTAACTTTTTTCAAATGTATTTATTTTTTATTAAGTAGGTTTGTAGGTAGATATTTGAAAAATTTTTGATTTAAAAGTTATTTTCATAATTGGATTTGACACTAGGTAGGTAGTATTGTAAGCAATTTACTAGGTCATGGGGTTTGCTGATTAAAATATTTTGGTGTTGTAGGTATGTCGCTGTTGAAGAATCAGAGAAGCTTTTCAACCAAATGCAGATTTCTGTATTACCTAATTACATTATAAGTGATATAAGTTAGCATTTATTTTCAAATAAATTAAAAACTATAATACTAAATGATAACTATCATAATTAAATTTAATAAAAACAATTTAAAAGAAATTTTCCATACTAAATCAATTTTTAATTAGGTAGGTAGATATTAGGTACCTAATTAAATTGTACTTTTTAAAGGCCATTTTTGGTTGACACGCTTTTCTGATTCTACAACAAAAATGTAGTGTACAATGATATGAGTATTTTGAAATAATGATTTTAAATGTTTTAGGTAGGTAGTTTTTATAAATTTTCATAATTTAAATTTTTTGTTATAGCTTTTTTTGTAATTTCTAAGGTATATTTAAATATATGGATTACCTACAATTGGGTGTATTACAAATTAAGTGTGTTAAATTAGGTGTGAACAAAATGAATGTATGGACAATTGTGTGACTGACAATTCAGTATCTAAACTTACAATAACTACCTACCTACTGACAATAATATTAAAAAAAAATATATACAAACATTTACAAATAAATGGCTGCATTTGAATTGCGTTTGAAAAAAAGAACAATGTTTGTCTACAACTGAATTACGTGCGCAGTTTTTTTGAGACAGAGCCGAATAATTTGGCGTTTACAATTATTGCGTGTGTGGTTTTTTCATAACTGGGTCAAATTACGTGTATATAATTTTTTGTATAATAAATACGTATACTATATAAACATATATAATTTTACTGGGTGTTTGGTTGACTCCCCTTAGCTCCACAAATCAAAAATATCCCTTGGCTTGCTGTGCAACGTGGAAACATTTCGGTTTGATTATCGGCAATTGTGTATACTAATGAGAAGTTGGAATAAAAACTAAAGCTACTTTATCATCTGCTTGGAACAGTGCATAACAAAAATATAGATGCGTATTACTAAAATTGTGATTAACCGATAAACGCACACAATTGTCGTACACTTATTTATTAATGTACGCAATTGTCGCACACTTAAATAAGGGCAGATTCCCCCTCTTTTCTCCCTTTAATCCGGATCTGTCTATAGCTATATGAAATTAAGCTTTTTTATTAATTATTATTAATACTTGACGTTTGATTGAAACTTTTCTAAAAACTTGGTATTACCTACAGTAGAACCTCGGTTATCCGTGTTCGCGATTAACCGTACACACTTTTCCAAAAATTTAAAAAAAAAAGTGTGGACTGTTTATGTTATAAATACTTTAAGTTTTAATCGAGCATTTTATATTATATTATAATATACGATATCGAAAAACGTATAATGACATTTTTGACGATAACAATATAAAGATAAACAATACATACATAGTTATAGTTGAACATTTTAATTGTTACATTACATTATACATACATAATATACAATATCGACAAATGTATTAAATTACATTTTTGACGATAAACAATATTTTAGATTGTTTCATAATTTATGTTTATCAAATCACCATTAATTTACACTTTTGGTCTCTTCTATAATCGTTCAGACATAGGTATTCTGTAATGTTTCTATTTCAAAAATGCATTATTATAAAAAGTCTCGATTAACCGTGGTTTTCATTTATCCATGTGATCCCTCCCCTCCATTACTCCGGATAATCGAGGTTCTTCTGTAGTTTTATTGTTAATACTTGACTTAAAAATTGGTTAGTTTGATATTTGTTTTAAATTTGAGATTCGACTAAATTATTGTGATTCAAGTAAACTAAAACTCAACATTTGATATTTTGTAGTTGAAGAACTGATTTTGACTCAGCTTAAAAAATTAGGTTTGTTCAACACTTATGATATGTGAAAAATATACAAAGTTATATTACCTGTATAATCTTATTCCTGTTATTTTTAGTTACTCAATTTGAATAAAACAAAATGGATCAACCAACAACATCATCAGAAATAAATGATCGAGAAGATAACTATGAAATTACATGGAAACATCCAAGTCATATTTTTCAGCGACTCTTGGCATTATTTTTCATGTGCTTGATAGGATTTGGTAAAGTTATTATTAAGTCATATAGTTATTTTAAATAAATATTGAATATGTTACATCATATTTATATTTTCTAGGTTCTTATTTTTGTTTTGATAATCCTGGTGCATTACAAGACAACTTTTTACAAGATTTGAATTTGTCAACTTCTCAATTTGTTTATTTGTATTCATGGTATTCTTGGCCAAATGTTATTATGTGCTTCATCGGTGGATTTTTAATTGACAGGTTTTTAAATAATCATACTATTTTTAATGCATTTTTGATATTCTTATTCATACTTATATAATTATTTAAAGATTAATTTTTTAATTTAATCAATATTTTCAGTGTTTTTGGATTACGCTTAGGTACTGTTATTTACGCATTATTGGTTGTTCTTGGTCAAATTGTGTTTGCAACTGGTGCATATTTGAATACTCTATGGATTATGCTACTTGGTCGTGTCATATTTGGGTAAAAACCTCTTCAGTATTTTTTATAGATTTAAAAAACTTACTTTTATTTTTATTTGTTACTATGTTTTAAAAATAAATATAAAATAATTAATCTGTTGAATAAACTAAAATTTAATTAAATAATTGTAAACTTATAATAATTACACATATTAATAGTGTTTTTATGTTTTGATATTCAATTATAATATAAAATGTGTTGTAAAATCATGTTTGAATTGTTGACTTTTTTGTTGAAATAAAACTTTTGGACAAGTATATCTATACAAAAAAGTGTTAACAGAAAAAAAAAACATTGTAATCATCTTCACTTGTTCAGAATCTCAAATGTATTGACACTAAATAACTATTGATATTTAGTTTAAAGGACCCGTGTCTAGGGCATTTAGGCAATATTAATAATATGCTGTGCATTGCGTACTGTCTATATTATGTAAATTAAATTGTCTTTTAAAAACCTGTAAATATTTTAGTATGATTATAAAAATTTGATTATATTTGGATTAGACTATTTATAATATATATACTTTTCTTATATTTTTTTTTTATATTTAATAATTTACTAATTTTTAAGTTATAAAATATTGAAAATTATGATATAATGTTATTTTTACTTCATAAATAGAATTGGTGGTGAATCTTTGGCTGTTGCACAGAACAACTATGCCGTGCTGTGGTTCAAAGGAAAAGAACTTAACATGGTATTTGGATTTCAATTAAGCCTTGCCAGAGTTGGTTCATCAGTTAATTTTCTGGTTATGGAGCCTTTGTATAATTATGTAAAACATTATATAAATGTCCCAAATTATCAAAGTTTATCTATTGTTTTGTTCATTGGTATGCTTTGAAATGTATACTTTATTTTCATGGCATTTATTAAATTTATATTTTAATACTTTTAGCAAGTTTGACCTGTATCATATCATTATTAAGTGCCTTACTTCTTGCATGGCAAGATAAAAGAGCTGAAAAAATACTGCGCAGAAAAATACCAGATGCTACAGAAGTTGTTAAAATTACTGATGTCAAACACTTTTCTGGAATATTTTGGCTTGTAACATTCATCATTGTTTGTTATTACACATCAATATTTCCATTTGTTGCATTAGGAAAGTGAGTTAATTTTACTATATTATATATCGATAAATATTAGTATTATTGATAATTAATGTTTGATAGCACTCGATAAAATTTTTTCTGTGTCTGATAATATGGGAAAAAGTAGTGATATTTCTTATAATATATGTATATCAGAAAATGTGAGAAAAAATATGCATATGGTAGGGGTTTTTATTGATTATTGAAATATTAATTTTCAGAGTATTTTTCGAAAGAAAATATAAATTTACACCTGATGCAGCCAATTTCATTAATGGGATTATTTACTTAATATCAGCTATATGTGCACCAGGACTTGGTTTAGTTATTGATAAAACTGGGCGAAACCTATTCTGGGTGTTTTTATCAATTCTTGGTACATTAGTTGCACATATGTTACTAACATTTACATGTAGTAACCCTTATATTGCTATGGTAAGTTATTTAAATTTTATTTTTAATTTATAATAAAATGTTTTCAAATTTTAATTTGATTTATGTTCGTTTTAGCTTCTAATGGGATTGTCTTACTCAATGTTAGCAAGTGCGTTGTGGCCACTAATTGCAATGATTATTCCTGAACATCAAATGGGAACTGCTTATGGCATGTATGTATTTTGTAATTTTAAAATTTAATTTTTGATTATGCATTTTCATTTAATAAATTCTAAAAAATATTTATTATAATTATACGAGGTCTGGCTATTAAATAACGAGACTGCGCGCACAGATAACGTCCTAGAGAGGTTAGGGGAAAACCAAATACAGCGTTGATTAGCTGAAAGTGTCTATTATGCAAGTACAAAAATAGGTTTTTGTAGGTGCATTAGTATTTTTTTTGTAGCGGTTAGAAACGAATGTGTTTTTTTCTCTTGTCAAAAACGATGTGTGACAAAAAACATGAGTAACAGATAAACGTAACATTTCTCGTTAAACTAAAAAAAATCCCTGACCGAGTGCTATGGTTAGTATTCACTATCTCGTGCTGGTATTTTCGAGTGGCATAAACGATTTTCTGAAGGTCGAGAGTGCACCGTCGATGACCAACGTCCTGGTCAACCTGTCTCCGTTTCGACGCCGCCCGCAAAAAGTGGCTCAAATTAATGAAATTGTATGAAAAGATCGTCGTATGAGTATTCGGATGATTGCTGAAGTTGTAAACGCCGATAAAGAGATCAGAAAAATTTTAAATGACGAATTGACATGAAGAAAGTCTGTGCGAAGTTTGTACCAAAAAATTTGACTCCTGATCAAAAACTCGTCCGTCAACAGATCTGATCAGATATTCTTGAGAGGTTAGAAGAAGAGCCTGCATTGCCATCATAACCTGCAATGAAACATGGATATTCCAATACGATATCGAAACTAAGTGTCAATCCATGCATTGGAAGACTCCTGCATTGCCAAGAATGAAAAAAGCAAGGATGACAAAATCGAAATTCAAAGCCATGCTGATCGTTTTCTTCGATATCAATGGCATCGTGATGACTGAATGGGTTCCAGAAGGTCAAACTGTGAACCAATATTACTATGTAACAGTTTTGGCAACACTTCGTGAACGAGTTCGTAAGAAACGGCCGATGTTGTAGAAAAACAAGTGGATTTTGCACCAGGATAACGCACCATAACGCAATATCTGTGAAGCATTATTTGGCCGCTAAAGGCACTCCAGTGCTCGAACACGCGCCTTACTCACCCGACTTACCACCCTGCGACTTTTACTTATTTCTGAAGATCAAGTGTGCCTTAAAAGGAACCAGGTTCGAGTCGATGGAAGAGGTGAAACGAAAATCGGTGTAACTTCTAAATAGTCTTACGAAAACAGACTTCCAGCACTGCTTCGAGCAATGGGAGAAACAAATGAAACGGTGTGTGGAAAGGGGAGGAGAGTATTTTGAAGGGGAACATTCGGTTGTGGAATAATTTTTAAAATAAAACCATTTTTCATAAGTGGTCTCGTTATTTAATAGCCAGACCTCGATCACTACAATAAAAAAAAAAATTGAAGAAAAAAAAGTTATCATGGCTTTTATTATTATTAGTAATACGTAAGTAAGGGCTGAGAATTTCTATTATTTTTAATCACCTAAAAGTGGATTTTGTGCTTACGAACACAAGAAATATGCGCTTAAAATAAGGACATTCCTATCGTATATAACTTACTATAGTATCAGATACCTACAAAATATAAGTTGTAAAGGTCTCATAAGGATATATTTGTATTAAACACATTGATAAAATATAAATAAAAAAATATGAATTTTTATTTGTTTTGAGGGAGAGTTATACTTAGTGAGAGCATTTTAATCAAATCAACACTTAATTTATTATGAAAAATCACCTTGGAAGGATAGTTTAATTTAGAGTACTTTTTCATTGAAAAGTTGAAACAAAAATTTTCAAAAATATCTTAAAAATCTCAATTTAAAAAAATAATAAGTATCCAAATTTTTAAAGTTAATTTATAAATATTTTGATGTTGTTAATTAAATCTATTGATAGATAATTTTGTTATTAAATATGTGCTTAACGCCAGGATAAATATTATTTATATTTAACAGTTAACAAATTTGATCTAGCTTGATTTTTTTCAAGTTTCATATACATTATGTGTAAAAAAAAAATATTATTTTATTTTTTAATTTAGAGCTCAGTCTGTTGAAAATCTTGGCCTTGCTGTTGTAGCCATCCTAACGGGTATAATAGTGGACGAAGAAGGGTACTACATGGTGGAATTATTTTTCTGCTCTTTATTGTCTGGTAAATATATTATTTATGGCTAAGTAAGGTAAACTGAAATTATTAGTTAAGTAAATTGCATTTTAATAATTTTATTTTCATTATAACTAAAATAAATAAACACATAACACGAGTATGTATTATTAGCAGGGCTTGGATGTTATTGCATTTGTAACTTTTTTCCTATTGCTTGAATTTGTTACAAAATAAGTTTTAAATTTGTGTCATAAAAGTACGAATTGAAATCTAGAAGTTTTTAGTGCAATGCATAAAGATTAGAACTAAGGAGTCCGCACTCACATTATAAAACGGTACCGTCATAGTCGCTCGAAAAAAAATATACCAGGAGCGCTGCAGTCACATTCCATACTAATATACTATAATTATTTTCATTGATAATATCTTCAAACCTTTCATAACGTCATGTGATATTCTATTTCTATTACTAAAACTGTTGAATTACTTATTGGTTATTAACAAATCATAAATATTGTAACTAGCCACGAGGTTTAAATTATTTAATTAATTATTACAAATCAGTAATCATATTGTAAATTATAATTGAAAATTTTACTTGATTGTCTTATTGACTATTTTAATTTGTTTATTGCCTATTGACAGTTTTATGGGAAAATCACAATTCAATTTACTGTTTTGTCTAATTCTATTTTTATTTTATTTTTGATTATGATGATCTATTAAATTAATGTTATAGATACAAAAACAATTTTGGCACCCTCGGAAATGGAATTTTATGACATCAAAGCATGCAATATCATTATTTTATTAGTAATGCTAGTAAATTAGAGTTATTTATATTATAAATTACTTTTGCTAAACACATTTCATATACATTTTTTTAATAAAAACATCATTAAACTAAATTTTAATAGGAGAAATTAAGCATATTATAATTAAATTCAGTTTTATATTTTTCTTAAGCTATAAATTTAAATATACTTATTAGACAGGTAAATTTTTTTAAATTATAATATTTTGCTTTTAAAATTCAAAAGTAAATTTTGTAAATGATATGTAAATCATTGTCATAAATATTAATTACCTGCATAAAATATCAGTTCCTTTACATAATGACAACTTATTGATGGTATCTAAAATATACTTTATGTCATATAAACTTATAATTTGAAGAAAATTAAACTCTGGTAAATTTCTTTCAATGTTATTCAAGAAAATCTAAAGATGATAAAAATTATAATTAATTTGAACACACCTCCAATAATAATAGAATAATTTAATTTACTCTCAGATCAAAATTTTTTCCAATAGCTACTATAATATCATTTTTGACTTCTGCCCAGCGGGAAAATATTAAGTGTGAAGGAGTACAATAATATGCCCATGACTGTTGGCATTTTAATATTTTTTAATTCAAGCTTTAGTTGAACGTATAATGAAACATGCTCTGGACCATTTTTTTCTTCTTGATCCGGAAAATTAATTAAATGGTTCAATGATTTTTTTCAACATTATCATTCATTTTAGGTTTTTTAGGAGAAATTATTTTATTTCTAACTGTTGGTGATTTCCTCTTTTTAGTTTTTACTGTCAAATAACTTGGTAAATTGGGAAAAATTGTAGGAACTGTTCCATTTTTTAATAATGCCTTGCCCCTAACAATTTTATTTATAGTACCATCTGGTATATGTGTTGTGAAATATTTCTCAATACACTCTTCATCAAAATGAAGTTCATAAACAGAAACACTAATTTTTAAAATCCTATCAGCTCTAGGAAGGGCCCTATTCCACAATAGTCTTTCCTCTTCATTCTGTACAACAATAAATACTAAATATGTACTGTTCAATATTTAAATTAGACTAACGTAGATACACAATTGATAAATACCTTGGGTCTA
>JAIPRM010003642.1:11797-25396 GCA_025469315.1 Stegophylla sp. TES_Ste_2020
AATTTTTAAAATCCTATCAGCTCTAGGAATGGCCCTATTCCACAATAGTCTTTCCTCTTCATTCTGTACAACAATAAATACTAAATATGTACTGTTCAATATTTAAATTAGACTTACGTAGATACACAATTGATAAATACCTTGGGTCTAAACATACTAGGATCTTTTATCCCTTTCAATTTATAATTTTTTTTTGTAGAAGGGTAACCTGACTTACATCCTGGGACAAAACAACTCACATTTAATTTTTTTACTTAAATAGGAAAAATAATTACAATTTTGAATAAGTAATTCAATGAATTTTACATAAAACAAAATAAACTATTAAAATTATTCATATCAATAAATTTGTTCAATACTCTACATATTTTTCCATACTAATTAATAATCACATCAATACAAAAATAAAAATGATTTTACTACTCAAATTTGTAGTATTTTAATTATAACCATGATATAACATTAGTATGAAATGAGACTCTAGCGCCTGTCGTACGACACGCAAACCTTATTTCGTGCGACTAGTGCGGGACGGATTTTATCTACCCGCGCTGTGGTAGTGCGTACTCCTTAGTTCTAATCTTCATGGTGCAATGTCTTGCAATTTTTGGCGTTTTTTAATTTGATTGCAATTTTGCTTATTTTCTTTATTTATAAAGAAATTTTAGATACTATTCAGTGTTATTTACGTAATTAAGTTATTTCGAGCTTTGTTGTGGTGACACGCCCAAATGTCTAGCTCGTGTATTGTTTTTTTATAAATACAGCTCCAAATATATCATTTTTGCCCCAGCCAATTATAATTTGTTGGAGTATATGGAAAAAATAAATATTTTTTACAGATTATTATATATAAATTATTCAATAATGTATAATCAAAAAAAACTTGAAAATCTTTTATCGTGTAGTACAATCATTTTTAAGATAGGAACATTTTTAATAGATAAAAAAAAAAAAATTTAATTCGACAAAATTATTTACAGGTTCCTGAAAGATAGGACAAAAAAAAAAAAAAAAAAATTAAGTTTGATAATAATTTTAAGTCCAACTTTGGGTGTTTTTTACTGCAATAACGCAATCAATTTTTAAAGCTTCTTAGTGTAATAACTTCCGAGCCCTAATTATAAGTAATTAAAGAAATAATTATGTTTTTTTTTATGTAATCCACTAATTTGTTGTTTCTGTTTATGAAATTTTTAGACAATAACATTTTAAGTTACATGTCTAAAATAATTTTAAAAATATGTTACCTTATTTTTTAAATTTAAATTATAGACAAAACTAATTAGTATTTTATTCTTAATTTGGTAGATATATGAAATAATGTATTTAAAAAAAAATTATTCTAAACTTAGGTCTTTTATGTTCTAAATTTAAAATCAATTTTATTATTTTTGAAGTGATAATTCAATCAATATTTACTAAGCATTTTTCAGTTATATCATGTTGTTGTTTTTTTATTTTTATTTAATAGCATTAAATGTTTACTAAGTTTTCAGGCTTAATATATTAAATGTGTGGGTTTTGTTCTGAATTTTAGTTTCATTGCTGTTGACTGCTGTCTTATGGACTTGGGACTCAAAGAAACGTGGACAATTAAATATGAGCATCAAACAAAGAAGGCAGCTTGAATCAAACATGTAATATATTATTTATTAATAATGAATAAAAATGTAAAAATTTGTGTATACTTTTTATTTTAATAAAAATTTTATATTTTGTTTTAGAATTCCCCAGCCTGAAAAACAAACACTTTTGGACGTTGATGACATCATTGCTGAAAACTAGTTACAATTAGTAACTTTTAATTTTAATTATTTATAAGAATAACAGTTAATTTATGAACATCACAGAACGTATAACTGAAAATATTAAATATCTTTTAAAAATGCCTAACAAATTAAATATATTTAGATTTATAAGAAAAAGGACACCAATTTATTCTGTTCATAATTTTAATCATTTTTTTTGATCCTACATTGCCCTAATATTTTGAATCTGAGAAATACTGTTTTTAGTTACAGTTTAATTATTGCTGATAATTTTTAAATATTATTATTATGATGTTTTTAGTTACATTTATACTAGATGTCTCAAAAAAATATATTTTATGTATTAATATAAAAGAAAGTTTGATATTCAATGATAAAATCTTTATTAATTATTAAAGAACACATTTTAGGAATTTATTTCTTTAAAATTTAACTGTGAACTAATATACCATTGCACTTATTTAAACGATAAATGTGAAACTTCCTTTTAATAATTACATATGTGAAAAGAGGAATTGAGTTATTTCAGGTGCCTTGAACATTTTTTAATTATTTTTAAGTAATAAGCAAATAAAATTGAAATCATTAACTAATAAATATCTTAATATAGTATTATTAGTATAACTAATTGAATACACATTGTCTGATTACGTTTATCTCATTGACTGATAGTTTTACTATCATATCAAGTATATTGATATTAAAAACATTATTCTATCAACTAGCTAATTTGCATTTATGAGATTTAAATTAAAATTTTTAATTTTTATGAAAATTATTTCTGAACATATTTAAAACTAAAATTGAATGTAAGGATAGGAATTATTGATAAATAAAAATATTGATAAGAAATAAAAAAAAATCACAAAATGGTTGGTCGACATTGCATAAAGATCTCAGTTAATTTCTTTTATTTTTGTTAGGTACTCTTTGATTAGTCCTATAATTATATCCTTCTAAATAATCTTAACTTAAAATTAATCTTAATTTTAAACATTTTTAATCATCAATGTTAAGCTTAATTATTTGAATAAACATATTGAATAAACCGTGTATGTACTACGATAATCATATAATACATCTTTAGCTTTTATTTAATCAAACTCGCATTTCCTTAGCTATGTTGTTATTACTGTGATAACCAACCATTCAATTTTATTGGTAGTTTATGAGTGAATCAAATGTTGATTTTTAGTTAATTTCAAATATTTTAAAATATAATTGATGAAACTAAATGAGATAATTTTTTGAGTCAACTAGAAAATTATAACATAAAAAAAAAAAAAATTGGTTACTCTAAATTCTAAAAAAAAAAAAAACTGTCAAAATGTTAAAAGTGTAGTATAATTATAAATATATAAAGCAAAAATGTATTTTAAATAATATAACATTCTAAAAATTATATAACCAGATCATGAGACAATCATTCTTATGAAAATAAAACACTTCTTTCGATTGGGTATCTAAGTTTGAAACATGTTGGACTTCAAAAATACATATTACCTGAAATAAAAATAATCTAGTGAAATACATTTTTAGTTCTATAACATTTCCATGAGAGTATAATATGAAATATTACTAAGAATATGAATATCTCATTCATTGTACACAGATAAAATATACATATATCAAACTTTTATACTTATTTGTTTAAATTTACATATTATTTTATTATAAGTAAATTTTCATATATTTTTGTTAATTTTGACATATTACTTTCCTTTTTTAGAATATTTACTAATTTTGTATTAATTTCTTCATTTACAGTTTGAAATATTTTAAACTTTTTTTTTGCATAACTTTTTTATAAATAATATCAATAATTGGTATAAAAATAAATACTTAATATATGTCTACTTATAAAATAAAATAAGTGATGGTAATGAGTATTAAGTGTTATACAAATTAGTATTTCTAATGTAATCGACTAGCAAAATGTTATAATCTAATAATGTAAAATTTAAAAAGCATGAAAATTGCGTTTTATATTTTTTCTCGATTATTATTTTAATTTATGTCATGTGTATATTTTTAATTTTATGTCATTTTTATTTCTCAAGTCCCACCCATATTAGAGGTATTTGATGCCATCCATTTATACTTATTTTGATGGGAACAAAACTTAATATAATTGATGGAAATACATATTGATTGACAGCAAAATAATTTCAATTTAAAAAGATTTCATATTATGAATGAGTTAAATAAAAATTTTGTCTCTGGTTTAATTAACTGGTGGGAAATATATTGTTCGTTATTTTTATTGGTAAATTTTTAATTTTAGTCAAACAGTAATGTATTTAGTTACAATGCTCTGTTACTTGAACAAAAAATGTGCAAGGAAATAATATATTATATTTAATGTTTGTTTGGTTTTTCTCATACCATTACAATAACGTGGGATTTGAAATAAAATAAAAACATGATAAAATTGATAATTATTCTGCAATAATTGAGTCTTATGTTGAAAAACCTAACACTTTTAATATAATCAAACTGTTATTTACTACCAATTGTTACCTAAATTATAATCAAATATATTCTTATAAAATCACCATCTGATCGAATTTGAGTTATAGCTAAATATTAAAATTAAACATATTTTGATTTAATAGGGTTTTCACTTTAGATTATTATTTTTATACTAATGTTTTATAATCAAAAGTCTGTTCAACTATTATTTACAAGTGAATTTAATTTTGCTAAGTTATTATCATAGGTCTTAAACACATGCACATCAATAATTTTATAGACTAAAATAATATATTGTGTGTTACCTATAATTGTTAGGAGATATGTTTCAAGAATATTATGCTTATTAATTATTATTGTGTTATTGTCATTCCTTTTTTATGTTCCATATTATTGTTTTAATAATATGTTAATGATTATTTTATATTTTTAATTTTTAATTTGAAATTTTGAAGCTTTTAACTATAACATAATATTATATATTTATAGTGCGATACTGCGATATTTTAATCATATAAGTTATTAATTCAATATTATTGTACTTAAAATTGAATCACTCATTAAATATTAGAATAATATATTTTGCTTGATATTGGATTATAGATATGAATTAAGTTAAAAAACTATTATTAATATGAAGACTCATGTTTAAATAAATATTAAACAAATACAAATGTATATGCATAAGTTATAATGAATACAATTGAAAAATATACAATAAATATGTTATTTTATTTACATGAATTAATCTATTATGTATAAATTATTTGGGAAGTGAAATTAAAATTTATTTTAATTAATTGCTTGTTAATTATGTGATTTGACATTTGTAATGTTTATTGATTTCACTTATTAAAATGTTTGATGGCGGTTTTAGCGTAAAATGAAAGACAACTCTTGTTTTAAAATGAGGATATTTTGGAAAGAAATACATTTGTAGTTGTACATTTATTAATAATTATAATTATAATACAGTGCAATACAAAATATTTTATATTAAAGTACGGCCAGTGAAATTAGACGGGTGGTTGGTGCGCACCAGACGGCCGTTTCAATATAAACCAGGAGTATTAAAAGTATTATTTCTTAAATGAAAAACTGGCGCAACTTTGTTTCTGCTATTTTAAGAAAAATTTTGTGTATATTTTCTATGATGTATATTTTGTAAAGATACACAAAATTTTTCATGAAACACCTGAAACACAGTTGCACTAATGCTTCATTTAATAAATTATACTTTTTGTACCTCTGGTTTACATAAAAACGGCCACCTGGCGTACAGCGATCATCCGCCTAGTTTCGCTGGTCGTAATATAAGTAAAAATAATGAGTTATCTTAAGTTAAACTATTAAATGGCTATACTGCAGGGATATTTCTGGTAAAAATTGAAAATATTGTCTCTCTGTGGATATATTGCTTAGTAATTTACCAGTGTCAAAGTTTAACATGGTCATCTATAAAACTATGATGAAAATGAAGGGGTTTAAGATGAATCCAAAACCATTTTTCACAATTCGGATGATTCAAGTGATCAAATTATGTATATATACTTTAAATAAAACTCATTCTCAATCATGTTAAAATCATTATAGGGTTTATGTGAATGCACTATTGGTAGTTGCTTAGGGTGGCAAATTAAATAAATATAATCACTTGGATTCTGAATTTTGGAACATTAGCAAATTATGTATTTACAATAATATGTCAGTCTCTTGATTTATATAAAAAATATATTTATACCACTAATTTATATGAGATTTAAAAATTTTACTGTATAAAAAAATTACTGTATTCTATAACTAAAAACATTTGCGCATATATTCTAGTTTATACTTTTCTCCTAGTTCATTTTATGAAAACTACTGTTGTGTATTTATTTATATTTATAGTAGATACAATGCAGTCTGTAGATCCCGAAAAGTTCACTAAAAATATGTGCTGGTACTGGATAATTAATAAATATATTTATTAAAATATAATTAAAAATAAATATTAAACCACTTTATACTTAGAATTCCTCAAAATTTGCATTATTTCAAAACGTTTACACTTGTCGCCACTGTGGAGAAAAGTGAATTAATGTCCTTTTATGTGATTTACATGACCAATAATACAATTAAAATCACTGCTCTAACAATTTAGGCGCTGACATTGGAATGTCAAAGAAGTTATTATAATAATTATAAAAAAAATTATGAAATACATCATTTTGTCTTGTGATTAATGCTGTTAAATTCAATATGGACCTATACAATTTGTCGAATAGAATATACTTTGGAGTTGTTTATAGTAACAACCAATGCTGTAACATGAAAATAATTTTGGAGGGGGTTTTAAGCTACAAAACTGTGGTGTTCTAATTTTATTATAAAATTGTATAACTAATTTAATATAACGTCTCACATGCAATTACTTATTACATTGCTACTGAACCACTAAGATTAATAAGGAACGCCAATGCAGACCCAAATTTTCAAATGTAAATTTTTTTTTGTTTTTATTCATTTAACTTGTGG
This sequence comes from Stegophylla sp. TES_Ste_2020, assembly GCA_025469315.1. Taxonomy (NCBI): domain Eukaryota; kingdom Metazoa; phylum Arthropoda; class Insecta; order Hemiptera; family Aphididae; genus Stegophylla; species Stegophylla sp. TES_Ste_2020. The sequence goes on from JAIPRM010003642.1 coordinate 18,559, forward strand.
TATTAAAATTATTATTGCTAAATTTTAAAATATTATTAAACTTAATTCATATTATTATATGAAAGACGTTGTATAATATTATCAAGATATTCGGTTGATACACCCGAAGGGAATTTATCAGATATTATATTATTTTTTTTTATCAGTTATTACTTATTTATAATATAGGCCACAGCAATAATTCGTTTATACACAATATCACGGGAGTGCACAAAGCATTATTGATTCATGTAGATGTCATATTTATAATAATTCCAAAAAGGGAAGCTACAAATTACAAAAACAAAAATCAAATAAGTACCTATATTATGTTTATTTATTCGACGTAAACTTACAATGTTTATTGATTATTCTTGACTGAAATAATTATTTTACTACAACATTTCGGGAGGGGTTTCAATTCCCAAAACCCCTCCCTAGTTACGGCCTTGGTAACAACTTGGTTGAAGCTTTTTAAATAATTTGCGTCTCCTAAACTTGGAGGTTAGTTTTACCTAGAGAGTCTGAGACGGTGACCATCTATATCACAACTCCATGGGATCTTCCATATGGTGTTCAATGTCAGTGTTACATGTCATAAATTCTTATCAAATTAATTGTGTTATAAAAATATATATTCATAATTTTATTTTGAAATATATAAAAATATGAAGGAGTAGTTGGTATTTGGTTAAGAAATAAGACCAGGTCTAGACTCTGAGTAATATTTTATGTATATTTTATTAATATGAATAATATAGTACATATTACATTATTGTCGATAATGAGTGAAAATGTTTAGTGTCTAATCCTATGAGTTTTAGAGTTACAACTAAATTACTAAAATTTTCTTCATGAATATTTTGTTTTAATAATATTTTACTGCTTTTGTTTTTAATTTTTTTGGTAGTTATTTTTTTTTTTTTTTTTTGGGGGGGGGGGAATATTGAAGATTTTGATAACTAAATGACTTGTTTATACCATCTGAATCCAATTTCTGATCAAATAAGTTACCGTGTAAAATTGTTTGTAGGTATAAGTATTTCTAAAAGAAAAAAACCGGACATACTTCGCACGATGGGTGTACTTTGCACGACGGGTGGTATTCTCTTGACGGGCGTATTAAATTTTAAAGAAACGATAAATCATTTCTTCAGTAAAACGATTCTGAACGAAGGAAGTTAATAATATAAGGAAAAAAAATGTTCGAAAAATTTCCTAAATTTTTTTTCACATTTTCAAAATTTTCTTGCGCCAAATTTTTTTTTATATGATTTCCTATCTATGTATAAAGTTTCATAAAATTCTGATCAAAAAATGATGATTTTCGAGTCGTTTTTGTCAAATTTTGGGCAGTTTTTTCGAAAAAAAACATTGAAGAATTGAGAAATTCAAAAAATGACCTTTTTAAAGTACAATCAAGAAGCGAATCGGGTTTCAAAAAGTTATTGATCGAAACTTTTGGACAAGTATTTCTATATGAAAAGTTGTAAACAGAAAAATAAAAAAAAAAAATAAAATAAACATCATTGTAAAAACACTAGCTTCTTCATTTCATTCAGAATCTAAAAATATTTCTATAAAAAGAAAAAAGAAATAAACATCATTGTAAAATCAATAGCATCTTCGCTCCACGCAGAATCTAAAATAGGGTTTTTTTTTTTTTACGACGCGTTCTATAGCATACTGACTGGCAGTACATTTCGGCGTAAAGACTAGATACAAATTATTTATATATTTATAGAATTGGAAATACGATTATGATGTTCCGGCATCATTGAATAAGAAATAACTTACCTACACCAGTGGCGGATTTTCAAAAATTTCCTAGAGAGGGTTTAGAAAATGATTACGAATTTCAATGGTATTATTTTTATTTATCTAAAAAACAAAAACTGTATATGGCGCATTTTCGAAAATTCGTGTGAAATAGGGAAAGGTGCAACAAAGTCCAGGACCTTTCCTAAAATGACCAACAAATTGAGTAGTACATTTTATAATTTTTTTCAAAAATTTTTTGAGAAGTTGCGCCGTTGAGTATTTCGGGTGGCGCATTTACAAAAAATATTATTTTCTATCTATGTTTAAATTTTTATATAGTTCGGATCAAAAAATGATGGTTTCCGAGTTGTTTTTGTCAAATTTTGGGTAGTTTTTTTCAAAAAAAAAATTGTAGAATTGAGAAATTCAAAAAATGACCTCTTTAAAGTACAATCTAGAGACAAATCCGGTTTCAAAAAGTTACTGATCGAAACTTTTGGACAAGTATTTCTATACGAAAAGTTGTACACAGAAAAAAAAGAGTAAAAAAAAAAAAATAAAAAATCATTGTAAAAACACTAGCTTCTTCACTTCGTTCAGAATCTAAAAGTTAAATATTAATTAATAGAACAAAATTTATTGCATTTGTCAAATGGTACTGGGACATCTTGTATGTATTATAAATGTATAACACCGATATTGAGATGCAAGATATTGATTGGATATTACCTTAGTAAAGCAATTATATACCATTATCCCTATACACTAATAATTCTAATAAAATAATATGTTGTTTCATTCATATTATACGTAGATACAAATGTAGTTATTAATTATTTTCATGCTAATTTCAGTTCTTGTTAATTGGTTACGTCATATCGACATCACGCAATCTAATTACATAATATTATAGTTTGTTACATAACGTTAAAAATGTATAGAATTATAATACTTAGTAGATTACACGGTTTTGGTAAATGAAAGAAATAGACATAATAAGTAGTGTTTACTGTTCAGAGCGGTGTTTTAGGATTAGGTTACTGTAGGTCAACAAATCTTGATTAAGAGGCCAAAATTAGTTTTGTGTGTCTTATTTTTATGAATACATTTTCCTCTATATTTTTTTTTAATAAAGCTTATACACAAAGCCAATCAGTGGTGAGCGAAAGAATTTTTCAGGGGAAGGGATGGACTATTTAAGTAGAATAAACTGCTAGGACAAGTCTCCTAATAATAATAAAGGCTTTTTTAGTTTTTCTTTTTATATGAAATTAAAAATATGGACAGATAATTTTTTGTTTTTAATATGACCTATAATGATTAAAATTTAAGTAAAATGAATTTTCTACTAAAGTGAGAAATGCATATTGTTTGCCTATGGTCATATTATTCATTGATGATGTTGAACAGTTGAATTTAAAAATATTTAATATTGTCAATTCCATTAATTATCTCGATGACAAACTATAGTCGTCGGGTATAACATGGATCCGATCAATATGATTGACTAATATACATATTATTTTGGTTTAACAGTATTATTTTTTGAATACTTAACGTGTTAACATTTTTTTAATATTTTAAATTTTTTAGCTATAAAATTAAATATGTCTTATGTTCGTAAAAAATGTTGTAATTTTTGTGATATTTTCCACGAAAATTTTTATCCTGTTGACTCATTTGTGATAATATAACGAAGCTCAATTTAACGAAAATCTTGGTATAACGAATGAGACTTTCGTCCCTTTGAAAATTACGTATTTTCACAAAAATTAATATATATAGCGAAGTTATATTGCTCTCACGTAGTGACGAATTTTTAAAATTCTGGATTTAAGATTCTTGATAAAAAACATAACCATACGAGTCGGCCATAAAAAATATCTGGGTGTTCTCTTATTCTCCGACCTTATATACTATTCTCACATTTTGTCAAAAGTTGAAAGGCATGCAAGACATTCAAAACAAAGCAAAGATGAGTAAATAAAGTAAAGTGAAGCAAAGATACCTAAGTAAAGTATAGACAAGAAAGCTGGACTTACTTCGTAGTTCGTACCACGGATATTCTTCGCTTTTCGGGTCAGATACTCTTGGCGGGTGTGCTAAAAATGACGACTTTTAGTTTTCTTTATATTACTAACATACATAGCTCAGAATTGTATTATTGAAGGAATGATTTATCTTTTATTTAAAATTAAATACACCCAACAAGAGCATCTAATCCGAGAAGCGAAGAATACCTAGGTATGGTATGTCCAGCTCTCTTGTCTATACTTCACTTTAATTTACTTTACTTTTTTTTATGTGTGATTTTAATTCATTTTTCCCTTTTATTAAAAATGAGCATTTAAAAATTTAAAACCTTGCTAATAAAATATCCTCCACATTAGACATTTTAGCTTTTTTTCACCTAATTGTGAAAATTATGTCGTAGTCAGTATTATTTTTCAGAATTAATACTGTACATTTTTAAATGATTTATAATTTTTTTTAACTGTATACATTTGTCTCATTAATATTTCTTGTTTTAATTGTTGTCAATTGGTTTTTTTTCTTGTTAAATTGTTTTAGCGTTGTAACGTGTCTTTATTATTCTCAATTGTTCTTGTGTATAATATTGTATTATCAATCATTTTAAGTTCGTTAAATAAATTAAATAGTTAAATAATTGTTCAAAATGTCTCTCATTGCTCGATATTAGTGACTTTATTGTATACAAATGTCTATGATTTTTTCTGAAATTTATTGCAATAATTTATTTTTTTAGCACATAATTAGTTTATTGGCACTTAAGTCTTTAATATATTACAAGTATAGAAATAATAGTTTAATCGTTATATTAAAGTAGCTATACTCTCGTTATGTTTTTATATTTTCTGATAATCCCTGCGAATTCTAATGAACTTATTAGTTTTTGAAGGTATTTTAATATATAATTACAATTTGGTGGCAATAAATGTCATGGAGACAAAAAATTAAAATTTGTTTTGAAAATTTGCTAAGAAATCTAAATTTGATTACATTAAATCATAATATTATTTATTTTATTATCATTATAGTTTAAAGACTATATAAATTACATCAAAATTTTTATTTAATTATCCATTGAAAATGAACATAGATTCGGTACCTACGTCCTGTTAGATATTGTCATTTTTTTTTTAAAAATATCGTTTAAATATCAAAAAAATAGTAGATTGATTTTCTATCAAGTAATAGCACTAATGCTGCAATAAAATTGCTACTCCTATGTTTTACCTGTTATGTCATGAAATAATTAAAATACCATCTCGAAATTGGGAGTGACGATTTAGCCTTGTGTTTGATGGATAAAATTTGTAGGTAAAATGCAAATTAGTGACTATTTAATATAATAAAACAACAACACTAGAGACCTAAGATATCTCACTTATAACATTTGTAGGTGTGGAGTTGAAAATCATTAATTCCAAACCTCTTTTTAGCTTAAGCTTGTTTTTTTTTAAAACATACAGGTAATTAAAAATTTTTGTCCAGAATAGAGATGTCGTTACCTAATATGTACACCAATAATAATAGTCATACACCTAATATATTGTTCGCAAGAATGATTTTTGGAGAGGGGCGTTCTAACACCCAGAATTCCCTTCCCCTCTTCCACCTACCTGGATACGCTACTGTTTCAGAATATTACAATAATACATGCTGTGTCGTATTTATGGCAATATATACCTCCACCCCGGCTCCTTTGGAAACTAAAATTGTGTGCAGTACGACAAACTTTGTATAATACAAAATGTTGAGTGTGTAGTACAAAATGAAAAAGTCTGTAGCAATCACATTTTACAATCGATATTTAATTATGTTATTCTAATAGGTATCTACTTTATTATTGATGCAAAAAATTCTTTTGTTTTATTCTAAAACATGTAGTCCTAATACATATTTGAATTTCAAATAGTTATTAATTATTGTTTGTACGTACAAGTATTCATTATGGTTAATCAAAATTTTAGAAATTATTAAGTATGTATATTATTTTTAAAGTGTATTTATTAGTAATTTATTTTTCGGAGATTTTATATATACTTGTTACCAAAATATGTATATGAAGTTTTGTTAGGTGTAATATAAAATTAAAAATCTACTTTGTTTTACATAGAATAATTCGTGATCTGGGGTGAGTTAAAGCCACCCCTATTTGTCTTGAGAGACAAATTATTTGTCTGTAATACAAAGCCGCCAAAATGCTGCATTAATATACGAGAATAGTGTGTATTACGAAAATGTAGATATTTCAGCCTCTGTCCTCTCCCTCAAATCGCGTCTTTCATATTTTTGGTACTTAAAAGTGGTTGTTTTTGGAAATTTTGAATAGTTCTTCCCGGGTTAAAGATAACTACCGACCAGGTAGTGAAATAAACTAGATTTTCATAAAATCTGTTTTAAAACTATTACAATTCAATTTCATACAACATTTAGTATAGACATTTTTGCAATAAATCTACGAATCGTCGATTATTAACATTTTTGTTTTATTTTCGTGAAGGGACAGTTACAATGTTTGTGACGATCTATAACAACAATCGTGCTAAATTCAGCCGTACGTGATAACAATAGTTATTAATAATATTGATAATAACCATAATAATATGTGCAATGAAGTTCTCCTCTTTCAATTATTCGTCGGTCTGGCCGAAAACGTCATCGGTCTAACTCAGTGTTTCCCAAACTCTTTTACGCAACGCCACTTTTAATGTTAAAAATCTCTCACCACCCCCTTAAAAAAAATTTTTTTTTTTTTTAGTCCATATATTTTTAAAGTCAAATAAATCTATCGGTATCAATACGATAATTCCGGCCAGATAAAAAGTAATAAACCATATAAAATGTGTATTTATTACTAAGTATGTAATGACAATTATAAATATTATCCACATTTTAGATTCTGAGGGGAGCGAAGAAGTTTTTACAATGATGTTAATTTTTTAATTTTTTTTTTCTGTTAACACTTTTTCGTATAGAAATACTTGTCCAAAAATTTCGATCAGTACCTCTCTGAAACCGGATTTTCCTCTAGATTGTACTTTAGAGAGGTCATTTTTTGAATTTCTCAATT
>JAIPRM010003643.1:0-25395 GCA_025469315.1 Stegophylla sp. TES_Ste_2020
GTTTTTGTCAAATTTTGGGAAAAAAAATTGAAAAATTGAGAAATTCAAAAAATGACCTCTCTAAAGAACAATCTATAGGCAAATCCGGTTTCAAAAAGTTATTGATCGAAACTTTTGGACAAGTAGTAATAACTTTTCTATACGAAAAGTTGTACACAGAAAAAAAAAAAGAAATAAACATCATTGTAAAAACACTAGGTTCTTCACTTCGTTCAGAATCTAAAATGCAAAAAATGTAAAATAAAAGTTTCATACGTGGATTCGTTATGACATAATTCAAATTATGTACTTACAAAGCTATGTTTCACAATCACAAAAAAAAAAATAAAAAAAAATGCACTTTCCTACAAATTCACAGCCCTAATAATAATTAGTACTCGATACGATTTTTCACCGATTGTGTCCGGAGAATCACTCTGTATGCACGCGGCGCACTTGACGATATTATGGTATAATTCCCGTACGCGTCGTGCCCTTAGGGGGAGACTATAAAATCTAAAGAACGACGCGCCGGCCGGCCGACCAGCGTACCGTGAAATGATCCAGAAAACCGCAACTTATCCATTGTCTGCTGCTGTTGCAGTGATGGCGTACGGCTGTTGTGTGGCTATGGTTTTTCTGTATATCTCTATCGGGGATCATTATCGTTATTATTCGCGCCACCTGTAGCCGTGTATAAAAAAGAAGAAGAAAAAAAAAGACGCCTGTCGATTTGGAAATTATTATTTCCATCACACGATCACACGTCACATCGGCGCTAATAACCGGGAAACGGTCGCGGGAGCTCGATAAGTCGTGAGAATTTTCTAATTTCCCCGTCTCCTGGGTGGTCAGCATCACCCTTATCGCTATATATTATTGTTATTGTTATTATACGCGTCAATGTAATATAATATACTACATTATGACGTCACGATTTTAATCCGTAATCAGTGGTGCTGATTTACAAACGAAATTATTCATGTGATAATTCAAATCTTTATGAGAAAAATATCAACTGTTGTGTGCATTGCTGCTTTGCAGGCGGCGGCGGTGGCAGTCGAGAGTAATGCGCGACGCAGAAGGGGGATAAAACGATTATTCCGGCCCGATCCCGTTCTCCTCCACCGGGCGCGCACAATAATCACGGCAAAATTTAACATATAAACGAACGAATTATCATAATAATATTGTCTGCGCGTTGAATCTACCGTCTGATCCAACACCACGGCGTCAGTGAAATACGCACAATAATAATAACAACAACAATAATTATTATTATAGCTCTCACGCGCGCAATCGACTCGTTCTCGTTATTGATGTAGACGCGACGAGGGCCAAAAAAATACGCAAGTACCACTGGTTGTAAAGTTGAGTTTTGACGATCGCGGAAAACTGGGGGGAATTTTTCGCGCGAGGAGAGAGGAAACGAACCAAAGAAAGAACCGTACGAAAGACTGAGGATAGAGCACGGGATTCGCGCTCTGGGCGTGACCTGGACTCGTAATGGCAATAATTCACCGGATGTGTTATGTGTGTAGTAGAGGTACATGTAAATTCTAAACGAGAGACTATAATATGGTGTTTATTACAACACACCACTTCTCCTCAACCCATTATGCCGCCATCATCAGAACCCCCCCCCGTTCACCCGTGTACATCCGCCGCCGCGGCAGTTTTTTATTATTTTTCTTTTTTCATACACACACACACGGAAACGAGCCAGGTACACGCAGCGGCGACAATATCGAACACGCGGCGGCGCAAACTAACACCGGTCATGACAAAACATCGTAATCGTGTATGCTAATTCCCTAGGCCACGAGGCATTATTTCCGTTTTGCCGGCGGCGGCGGTGGAATGTCAGACCCGATTTAATTGACCTTTAAAACGAAACGAGTGTGGCGTGGGGTAGCAGCGACCCAATCAATTTTCAAAATGCCGCTTATCCGGGGCTTATAATATATATATATAATAATATGCACTCTTCTCTCGCGTCTCCGTTCTTTATTGTTTTCTCCGCGCAGCACGTGGGGGCGGCATACGGGTAATGTTTTATCTCGACCGCGCCGCCGCCGGACACATTCTCACGATCCAGATAAATCCTCGGGACAATATTTCCAGTATGTATATAAACGTCGTCGTGTATAGGCGCGTAATCTCGCATTAAAAGCGCTGACTAATCTTTGGCGCAGCGACTCTACGACGGCTTAAAAACCGTGTAATCAACGCAGATGACCGTAAAAACGCGTAGGCGACAAACACTACTACGGCGTTTTCGACGCGAAATCGCCGTCTCGCGACTACGTTCCTCCGAACATTACGGAATACTTTTATTTCAACAACCGACAATAAAAACAATTGCTTTCGCTCACTTACAATCTTAGGGGGCTGGGGATGCGATAAAAACCGAAATTCAGTAATACGGCGTGAAAATGATTATCAAATTGAGTATGAACACGATTATAGTACGCAGTTGTGCGTTCGTTTAAGAGGACGACGTCGTGGAAATGATATTTCATGAGACATTTTTTTTAATAGTCTAATTTAAAAACCAATTATGTAATATTATTTTAAACATTTACAAATACGCACTTAGTCGATTAAATAAAACTATGATATACGAAATTAAAAGTCACTAGTATTGAAACTTTATAAAAGGTCATTTTTCTATACCAGAACACAAGCTAGAATAATAATTATACTATTGATTATGTAAAGTATAAATTTATTAAATGTTTCATAAAGTTAAGAAAATAAGCGTTGCACGGCAACGAATTATAAATAAAATAGTACAAAACATTACTGTACTTTAAAATTGTACGAATAATAGGGTGATTTTATTGTTTTGCTTATCAATTATTACATTATAATAGGATACGATTATTAATCATCTGTATTGCCATCTACAACTATTGCATATTTAATTTTTAATCGTGCACAGTTTTTTAATACAATATATTTCATATTTCTATTACTGTGTTTATTACTCGTTTGGAATAATCGATACAATCATATTATTATCATCAATTTTAGTATAATGTATAATACTGAACTACAATATTTAGAAATTATAATTTTTATATGAATTTTTGTAAATAGTTATTTCATCTTGTTATATTCATACGAGTAATCTGACTAATATATATATATTATATATACGAGTATAATTATTTTTATAATGTTTGCTTACATCACAATAAAGGTTAAAAAATTGTTTTTAAATAAATTTATAAGACTTTCACGTTTCACTTATGTTAAATGAAACTTTCGTGGGTTTACGGTTTTCTAAAATTTAAAAGGTTTTACTTTACAACAGCGAATAGGGCCTTTGTTGAGATTTCAAGTCAATTAAACGATAGAATTGATTTGGTCTAACTGATGTGATCGATGACGAACAATACAGTAGTAACAGTGTAATTATCGCTATATAATAATAATGCATTCGTTAACAATGGATCGAGAGGCAATATAATTTATTGTAACCATTAACCAATAATATTTAAAAATTATTAAATTATGAAGTCATAGGAATTCTTTAATTAGCTATTTTTATTGAAAATCAACAATAGCATATCACTCGATATGCAATCACATGATATTAATTAAATATTGATATTTACATTATTTATGAGTGTTAATTCAATTAATTATTAGATTAGAGAATGATATATTTTTTTAATGATATGTCCAAAAGATTGATTATTATTTTGATCATATAAGAAAGCAATTATTTTAGGTATCTTTTTTTTTGTAAAATTATTCATCGTCACTATCATAGGTACCTATTACGTATGTGATATCGAATTATATATGCTATGCTAATAAAAAATTGAGTATAAATTGTATTGAATTTTTAAACTTCAGACATACACGAGGCGAGTTTTACATTTTGATAACAATATACCTTCACAATAAAAATGCACAGGGAGACGAGGTGGGGGTGATTTTAATAGGTTTCAATGAGAAAACGATAAATTTAACGATTACTTGTTCGAAATTAATGGACTATCGCGAACATTAAACGATTTTATCGCTAAAATACGACCGTTTAATAAATGTAGGACAGAACTCATAATAAAGTCGACAATTAAAAAACGTGTTAGGAATAGAAAAAAATAAATAAAAACAAAGTATTTAAAAGTAATTCTGACATGTGGCAAATGAGAAAGAGCATCATCGCTAAGAATAACTTACTATATAAATCGGTCAATTAATTTTTGATTAACATAATTATTATAATAAACATTAAAGAGCATAAAATTAAATAAAGCCATTAATTAGAATTTTTTTTTTTACAAACATTTTACTTTGATATCTTGTATTCAAGGTAAAATTGTGAAAAGTGAAAACGTTACATTTCACATTATAATATTGTTGTTGTATAACAAAATAATAAATTATGTTATTATACAATAATAATGTAGCCAGATGTCATATGCACTTTTTTCTGCGGATTAAAAAAAAAAAAAAAAATAAAAAATAATTTGATTCGGTTCTGTGATTTATCATACTTTATATACACAGGAATTAGAATATCAATCACGACGATATGGCAATTTAACATTGAAAATACGTGTAAAGATACCCCGTGTAAAAATATTAAAAAATTATGAACGAAACGGGTTTCATTGATAATATGCTTTGAATACTAAAAAAAATAATATAAAAACGACGTGAACGGGTGTGAGGTGGAGTAAGAAAATTATTTAAAAACCATGCGTTTCCTGAATCTCGTCGTCGATAACAACAATGCGTGTGTATTTTTTTTTTTTTTAATACTAATAAATCATCGATCTCCGGCCATTGTGCGTGGTTAGGTGGTTACTTCTATCTAGAAATGTTTTCATTGAGTATCACTGATATGGGACGATTGGTATTCTACAACTATCAATACTTTTAGTGAATTAAATTTTAATGGGAATCCACGCCTCCCTCTATTATTATAATCGATTTTTGGAAATTATATTAAATTATTTTATTTGGAACTTTGAAAACTTTGTGAATAGTAAAAAGAAATTAATAATTTAATTTTATATTTTTGATTTTTTTAAAAATCTTGTCTGAAGTTTGTCGTAACAATTTTTTATGTAATAATGAAAATAAACTTATGGCATGTTAATTTCTGGTCAGGGCCATATCCAAGGGGAGAGGTTATCAGGTCCAAACCCTTCCTTCACGAATTCATCGAATACTCTTATAAATGGAAAACCACAATGTTTTTCAAAAATGATAAAAAAAAACTTCAAATTCATAACAACATTGAATGCTGTTTATATCGAATTTGTTATAGTTTTTGACCGAAATCTTTTTCGTTATAATATTCTATATTATTATTTCGAATCGTGGTGAAAACTAAAAAAAAGTTTACTTGGTGTTTGGACCAAGATTTTGTTGTTATTCGCCGCGATTGGACCAGTAAAATCACTGTTTTTTCAACTGTATAATATTTTTTTTTTGGAATGTGTTTTTAGCGAAATTACGTGGCCATTTAGTATAATAATTTGTCAAAAAGTAGATTTCGAAAACATGTCATAGACCCCACTAGGGACATTATATATATATATATATAATATGTAAAAACATAAATGGGTAGGTAATAGTAGTGTATGCAGGATTACGTACGTGATGTATTTACCAAACAACGGCTCGTATTATTCTTCCAATTTATAATTCAAAAAAAAAAATATATATATTCTATAATAAATGTCACCAGAGAGCAGCGACGACTCCATCGTCCTACAAGCCGGAACATTTGTAATTGATATTATTAGAATGAAATGCACAATCGTCGTCGTCGACGGGGCCCCGTGTAATTGGCGGTTATAATATAAAGTTAACGCGTGTGAATGTATTAGAAGAAATTTATCACGCTCGTTCTGTATGCCCAAACAAAGTTTTACACACGTGTTTATTATCAATCGAAATAATAATAATAATAATAATAATTATTCGTTATTTACACGCACACCGTACAAATGTATTGTGTACGAACAAAGACACCGATGTGGAATACGAGAATATCGTCGCGCGTGTCGAATTTTTTTTAAACATTTACATTTTCAAATAATGAACTTTAAACACGCGTTTTATTTTTTTTAATAATAAAACGGCTAAAGAAACACTTTCGGCGACATTTACTGCTGAAGAAAGGTGCAGGGAAGGAAAGAAGAGAGGGGTTCGCCACGCGAATAAAAATTTAATATTTTGTTATTAAAATGATTTTTCTAGGACTTCATCATATATTTTTAATTTATTGTTCACTATAAAAACGTTCGAACCGAATCATATATTTTTTCTCCGGGAATTTTTTTTTGAAATATTTCTGAGTTCATTGTATTCGCATTCAAATCTAATCATAAAGAAATTGTTTTAAAGCTCAAAGGTAAAATATTCGTCGTCGCGACTGTGATTGTATATTTACAAGTATAATGATAATAAGTATACGGAACAATATCAATGTACCTTGAGCAATTAATGAAAATAATTTCCTTTCACGATTCTGACTGTCTTGTACCTTTTATAATGGAATCTAAAGTATTTGCACTTTCAAAAACAAAAATGCGGATAAAATGAAAGAAGCTGTTCGATTAGGTTCTTGTGTGTCCTTTTAAGTAAAACCAAATCACATATCACATCTCGGAAGGTTATCTCATCTAGGAGGTTGTATTATAGTAAAATTGGTAAATTATCCAAGCAAATATGAATTTTTAAATCCATAAAAAACTTTTAATTTAAAAAATTTTTACCGATATTTTTTTTAACAAAAATTTGAATAAAAATTTACATTCTAGTATAGATAATAATTGATAGATAAAAATATAATAAATGCATTATATTCGCAGTGAAATAAATTTGTTGCATATTAAACGTCTAAATATTCTGAATAATACATTTTTTTCAACATTTAAACCATGATGATTGTTCGAATGAATATTCTGGATAAGATAAAGGTAAGATGAAATTTATCTGTATCTTAAACAAACATTATTTTAATCTATCAAATTTCAATTCGAATACTATACAATAATAAACAAACAATACTATACGTTAATGTAAGTTCAGTACATTTTAGATTTGATCATTACATTATTATTATTATTATTATTGAAGATTTTGTGTTAACCGTTGTTTCAAGAGATGCGTTTTATTAAAAATGAATTTGTATTCATAAAAAAGTCATTAAAACACTTATGTGTTAATTTAACACTTAAACTATTAGCAAAAATATGAAAATAATATGAAAAAACATAAATATGAACTCACTAGGTAATGGAACAGATTTAAGCTCACCTAGATATGAACAGGAGACATAGAAAAATGATATCTGACTTCTATAACTCCTCATCTTTATAGTAAGTAATAGTCTTGTCTCTCGGCAGATACAAATATTAGTAAATTATGACATTGGAACAATTTTATATATTATTTGTACACCAAATTGAAAATACCTATATTTTGTATGTCATACATTCGAATTTTCGTACAAGTATACACTCATATATATTTTTTCAGGGGTGGTTTAGATTCAACTCGTACGTTAAAATATACTTTTAAAACGTTCGTTATTTACCTAAATTTCAAATAAATTATTACTGTTTTTTGTCGTTTATTCATCAGTATCCCAATTGTAGAATTGTTCATTAAAATAGAATATTATGTTATGTGCGTCGGTGCGGGGGGGGAGGGTTCGAACCCCTCGAATCCCGCAAGTCGGGAACGCACCTGGTGCAATACGTATGAGATATCGTATCGCGTTGTCGGAGCACAAGAGTATATTATTGTCTTTCGGGCGGCACCGGGGGCCTGTCAAGACCACGCGCGCGTGCGGTGTTGGTGACCCTCTACGCCGCACTCGTGGGGGGGGGTACTTGAGGGGGCGATGCACACACACACACACATACACACGAGGGAATTCCCAAGCACGTTTACTTACATATGTGTTTTACAAAATAATATACCGGCGAAGCAGCGGGCGACGTTTTTAATTGGACTCGCCGGACACGCCCCCTTCGTACACTGCCTCCGGCGGCGGTACCATTAGCATATTATATACATTGCATAGTGTACACACACACACACACGAGCGCGTATGTCCGAAAAAAAAAAAAATAATAAAAATTCTACGGCTTCCCGTCCGCGCGCGATATACTATATTATGATGTCCTGCGCGGCCGAACGCGCCATTTTACCGATCGGATTACTCTTTCTCTCGATCCACACCTACCTTTTCTTCCCTCTCTCTCTCTCTTACTGTATTTACACCACAGTGCGCGCACACGACTCCGGTGGTAAAACGGTCTGCTGTTTGGATCACCCCCTTCGAAAATCCGATATTCCTTCCTCTTTCAACTAGCCGAACAAAAACATTGTTCCACGCACAAGCCTTCCCGAAGACAAGTAAAAAAAGATTATTTGAATTTATTCGGGTTCGAAACGACGAAAACGCGTCATGTTATAGTTTATGACTTTTAGATTCTGAACGTCTAGGTGTTTTTACTACAATGATGTTGTTTTTTTTTTTTTGGAAAAAATTACCCAAAATTTGACAAAAACGACTAGGAAACCGTCATTTTCTGATCCGAACTATGTGAAAATTTAAACACAGATAGAAAGTCATATAAGAAAGATTTTGTCGCAAGAAAATTGATTTATAAGAAATGATTTATCGTTTCTTTAAAATTCAATACACCCGTCAAGAGAATCCCACCCATCGTGCGAAGTATGTCCGGATTTTTTTTTTTTTTACGTCCACTCGTCACGTGGAAACTAAAATTTTTCGTAAAATGTATAACTGTATAGTAAACCGATAGAGTTAATTATAGAAATAGACAAAGAATTTCACACTTAATAGTATTTTGTTTCACGAGTGGTTGAACTATTTTTTCAAATAAAATTGTTTTTGTTACATACCGTATTTATGATTAAATTGACAATTTTTTTCAGTGTTTTTTATTTAAGATATTTTTTTATTATTACATCCCAATATTTTCAGTTTATTGATTTAAGGGTTGTAAAGCTTAAAAGATAGCTTTTATAGGCTACTATACAATTAAAACGAACGAATGGAATGTGTGGTTATTATTATTATTCTAATTAATACAGATATTTTATAAATATTCAATTATATTCCTGCACACCTATAAATAAATTATTAAGATGCGGCGAGGCGGGAGAATTCAGAAATAATTTTAATTTTACTAATCCACCCCATGTCAATATACTTTTCGCTATCTTCAATAATAATATCTCGAAATAATGCTCTTCTAAAATAATTTATTCGAGACTTATTTAAAATATCTTTACAAAGGGATAGTTAAACACTCTCGTTATAGAAGTGAGCACGAGAAATATCAATAAAACGGGTACGACAGCCGCGGCGGTACAATAAACAGTATAGTGCGGCGGCGGCGGTGCGGGTAAATAAAGGAAAAACAATCAGTGTGTCTGTGCGAGTAAACGAAAACAAAAATATAATAATGTAATATGTAAAATAACATAATCCGATGCAGCGTGCGTG
Source organism: Stegophylla sp. TES_Ste_2020 (assembly GCA_025469315.1). Classification (NCBI taxonomy): domain Eukaryota; kingdom Metazoa; phylum Arthropoda; class Insecta; order Hemiptera; family Aphididae; genus Stegophylla; species Stegophylla sp. TES_Ste_2020. Next base: position 9,500 of record JAIPRM010003643.1, read on the forward strand.
CGACGACGCCCGTCCAGACATTACGGTTGAATATTTATTTTTTTATATTTTATTATTATTATTATTATAGTAGGACGTCAAGTGAACTCGACTGACCGAAATCGAAGTAGTTTCCGCTCCGTACACACACACACACTATACATACGTATACTATATATGTTACGGGCAAGTACACATTGCCCGGTCAATGTGAACCAAGAGTATTGTATGTAATATCTTTATGTAATTTTTCTAATAAATTTAATTCAATTATGGATTTTGTATGTTATTATGATTTAATTAAATATTACGGATAGTCGAAAATATTAATTATTGTTCATAGTTATATTGTTGACTACTGATCTTATCAAGACTTTATTTTATTTTTAAGAATAATTTTACCATTCCGATATGGACGTGTCCGTCCATATTATGGGAAAACTATATGATTCTTAAATAGATGGCAAAAATATGTTTTTACAGCGTGTTTCAAAAATCTCATAGTTTTCATTGATAATATTCTTGGTTCACATTGCCCGTAACATATACATATTGTAATGCGAAGAAAATCGGCCGAGTGTATCGGAATTTTATTATAAATAATATTATTATTGTAAAAACCGCGGTAGCCCGGTCGCGACGGGCCGTTGTCGTGTTTTATCTGAGTGTAATGCACACGTTTACGCGCGAGCAATAATATAAATACATTGCACAGGCGCGCGCGATAACGTTTAAATAACACATACACACAAAATTTGTCGCCTACGATCGTGTATCCTGTACACGGCCGGTGTACATACGGGAATATTGTACTACCTACTATCGACCGCGACGTACTGATGCGTAAAACTTGTTTCGGACAAAGTTTCTAAAACCTCCTTTGTACGAGGAGTTTTTGTACTGCTGCGTGAGAAGGGACACGGGCGGTGGCCGAGCGTAGTAGTCGAAGGGTTGCCGAAAATATAGCGGGGGCGAAAAACCGTTTTGAAACTAATTGACAGGATATATCGGGGGGGGGGAGGGGGCGTCGGAGAGAGCGCGAACATCAGTTCAACACAGCTGCTCTCACAAGACAGCGGAATAGACGTTAATTAATTTCATTTTTATTTTTTTCGGGAAACGTGTCACTTATATTGACAGCCGGTTGACCTCTTTTTTTATTATTGGTGTACGACGATCGGTAAAGTTCGAAACCATCACCCACCGTCTTAGAAAACACTCGGGTTAGTTGGTATGTATTTATATGCGCTGCAAATGTTTGCAAAGACAAATATAAACGTTTTCGCATCGGTCGAATCGAGATTCTCAAACAATCAAGTATATAAAAATAATAAAAACAGACAAAAGAAAAAAAGGTTTTGATATGTAACGTATAGACGTGTGTGTGTGGACGCGTACAACAATGAAGTGGTATTAAACGATTAAAGAAAGTCGATAAAACATTATCCTATATATATATATATATATAAATATAAATAAAGTGAAAAAAGCCAATAGTTTTTCCCTTGAAAGACATATAGTTTCTTTGTCAGGGCGTGGGGGAGTTTTCTGGAAAATAAAGGTGCCTGTTCGACGGATATATTAGATATAGAGTGTTGTTTTCAGGACGGGCATACGGTTTTTCCCACCACATGATGGGGCAGCAGATCACGAAGAGAAGATTACCAAAGTACCATCGGGGGAACCGATCATATACATATAAGTTTCGCCGCGACCGGGTGGAACCGAGAAATCCATTAGAGCCCGGGCCCCGAGACCCGCGATTGTTTTAATCCGTTACACATTGCGTCGTCGTCGTCGTCGGAGGAGGAGGAGGCATTTTTATCGACATCAATAAAAACAAATGAGAAAAAAAGGCGCACAACACACAAACATGGTGTATAATGTATAACTTTTGAAACTGTAGCCTCGCCTCGCCCCTTCTACGGCTGACAACCGACGGCGGCGGCGGCGACGCACGGTCCGGTCCATTTAACATCAAAACACCATATAATTCCGTCGTAGATTTTTATGATATATAGATTTTATCTAGTGGAAAAACGCGCCAGTGAAATAAATAATATACACACACACACACACACGCACACGGGGACATGTAAAACTATTTTTCCTGAAAATAATATTACGATAACGTATACACACTCACCCCTGCTGCGTTGGCGTCCGGACCGTAAGGATATGTCGTCCATCGTAAGCTGGGCTCGGTCGTGGTGTCCAATAAAACGACTGAAACACAAATGTATGGAAAAAAAAAAAATGTATTAGACGACGACATAATATTATAGAGTAAGTAGTAGTATTATTTTATATAGACACGACGCGATAAATCGGTTTGAGAAAAAAAAAAAATAAATAAATAAAATAAAATCCAACGTTCATCTGCGAGCGGTTCTCTATTGCATAAAAACAGCGCGGCCGAGTTTGAATTAGTTTTGGGTTTATTTCGCGGCGCGCGATTTTATCGCTACAGCCGATACAACAATTTATTAAACTAATTAAATCGTAATATTCGCAATAAAACTCGTCGTATCCAGTCGAGGCACGTGTGAGAATATTACGTGTCTCGTGCGCGTTTATGAGCCGCGCAGAGTCGGCCGTTAATTCGGACCCGATACACGTATAAATACAGGGCGATTTTTTTTCCGGAATGTTCAAATTACTGTAAAAAAAACAATATTTTCCATAACTCATTTTTTTTCCACGTCACCCCTTAAGGGTGTCAGCTGTGGAGATACAAACTTTCTTTTTTCAAACGGCTACCCCCTATTTTAATTACGGAATTGCATTCGGGTTATTTTTCTGTGAAGTTTGATGTATTGAAGTTTTAAATTCGAACGAGTAGGTTTTTTTGAATTATTCAAATTTAAATATTAAGGAAAATTATTGTCGTTTGGGCACATATTCAGTTACGTACGTAGTTCGTAATTATTATAAATCTACTCAATATTAACCTTTAATCAGAAATAATTAGTCGAAATGTTCATAGACGTGTGTACGAGATTACATTTTACATTTACAAAATATTCATTAGTCAGGTCGTCTTATCTCATTTACCTATTAAGAAAAAATTAAAATATGTGCCGCCCAAGTGACAATTTTTCTTAGTATTTAAATTTGAATAATTCAAAAACTACTCGTTCAAATACATCAAAATTCACAGAAAAATAATCCGAATATAATTCCGTAATTAAAATATGGGGTAGCCATGTGAAAAAAGAAAGTTTGTATCTCCACAGCACGACCATTCTTAAGGAGACATGAAAAAAATGAGTTATGAAAAATATTGGTTTTACAGTAACTTGAACATTCCGGAAAAAAAATCCCAAATTTTGCATTTTTACGGCCGAAAATGGGGGTGAGCACGCTTAAAAAATTATCCTGTATACTTGTAGGGTGGCACAACGACTCCGGTCGGTGGTATAACCACGTGTCCACCGCCTGCCGCCGCGGTGAATTTGTCCCGCGTAAAACGGATGGAAGGGCCCGGGATTTAAGGTTAGGTGCGGTGTTATTTTGTGGATATATATATATATATGTGTAAGTATAAAATGTATAGTGGACGCGGCTAAGGGACGGGGACCGGACATAAATTTCACCGACGCGGTATATAAACGACTGTACGAGAGTTTCTCATTTGTACAATTGGCCCCCCCCCGTCCGCCCTTTTGCGTGTTAATACCCCCCCCCTCATAGGAAAACTCCCAATCCTCCCCCTTGCCAATCAACCCGTCACACAACGCCCGCGAGCACACGGCTAGGATATACACGAAAAAGGGACACGTAATCTGTTTACTCCCTCACACACGATGCCATTTATATTAATTAAATTCCCACGGGCCAAAACCAATATAATACGTATAGAAGACGACAACGACACGACCGCCGGCGACACCGCCAAGGAGTGTCTGCACCACCGGTGTATACGCACGGTTATCGTATATCGCTTTCTTTTTTTTTTTTTTTTTTTTGCAGGGGGAAATATCGAATTTTAATATAACCTTATCTCTCGTGGAGGAGAGCGTGGTCGTGGTAAGGATTCGAGGGAGGGCAAGGGGAATCTCCGCCTACATCGGGCCCCTAATGAAGTTGTACCCCGCACACTGTAATTAGTCTGCGCTCACCTACCGTGCAGTGTATTCCGCGAGCAAACACAAATCTCCGACTACTTAACAGGCGTCTCGCACGCGAAAGGAACATTAAAAAAAAAAAAAAAAAAATAATAATAATAATATATAACGATAACACGTGATCGCGAGGAGGGAGGGGTTTAAAAAAATTGCCCCGAGACATGTCAAATTACTCTATAATGATATTATCGCGGTGGCGATCCGATTTTTACGCGTGTTCGGAGAGAAGACTTATACGGCACGTATACCGGTTGGGGGGGGGGTAAAAGGGAGGCGACGGCATACAAGCGCACCGTCGTCATGTGATTACATTGTTTCCGGCCATTTTTGTTCGCGGACTCTCGATTGGCCGTTAAGTACAACAAAAAAAAAAAATATCGTTTTCATATGCAAACGCTAATTTAGCCGAGTGCACATTATTATCAACCCTTATATTCACCTCCCCCCCAACCATGGCAATATAATGGGCAAACAGAAGTATATATATATATATGTGTGTATAAAACTGAACAAGTTTTTATTTTATTTTTTTCTGTGTGTGTGTGTGTGTGTGTGTGATTTACTTTTCCGTCTCTTTTGTTTAATATAGTTGTGCACAAGGAATATTACTTTATTTACAATATTCGGAAATGATTTTTCACCGAGAATTTCAAAGAATAAATGTACGGAAGAAACGTTTTATATTAGTACCATATCGTGGAAATTTTTATTTTACGAACGTTTTCGTACTTACCGCCCCCACATATTATTTGATTAATCACATTCTTCAAATAACAATATTCAAAGCTCTTAATATAATATTATATTAAACGAACTATTACAAATGCGACTTTTCAAACACGTTATTAAAAAGCGAGATTAATAATAATTACGAATAATAAACGATGAGATATGGCTGTAGGCGAATTTCATATTTTTTTTTTAATTTTATAACGTTCATTATAATAAATAAGATTTTCGTTGTTTGCATGCTATAAAATAATGGAAATATTAGGAAAAATATGGAGACGGGTTTAATAAAAAAATATGTTTTCTTCGTATATTTTTTTTTATTAACTTTCCGGTAGTGTAGACAAAATGGAAGCTAAATATATTATTCGTTTAAATTTAAGACTCTACTACGGATTATTTACAAATTTTGAAACTGAAAATGGACTCTTAATTTATAAATGTATATTCAATAGGTATATTTATAATATAAAAGTAAAGTATTTTTATACTACCCATCTGAAAACTAACACGTTCCGGCTCAGAAGTTTTTACGGATTTTATACTACGAGTGCTGTATTATATATTGTCGAAAATTCTTAGTAGAACACATAAATTTAGTGAAAAGAAAGAGGTAGTTGTTAGAAAGAGCTAGCTACAGAGATAGTTTATTTATATATAAGAAAATAAGAGTAGGAAAAAAAATCGTAAAAAATCGTCTCTGTAGTAAATTTTTAAATTTCCTAGGTAGTTTGTACCGAAGAGAATATAGTATATGGGGTGTACCACGAATATATAGGGTAACTTTATGAGCGTATTCACCCTTTTTTTCGGTCGCAAAAATGCAAAAATTTTCCATAACCTTTTTTTTCAAGTCATCTTAAGGATGAACTGTGGTAATGCAAATTTTTTTTCAAACGAAACCTTCCTACTTTAACTACGGAATTTCAAACAGGTCATTTTTCTGTGAGTTTTGATGTATTGAAATCAAAATTAGCACTAGTAGTTTATATTTTTACTATATTGTTAATTAATTAGGTGTAATTACGTAATACACTAGTAATTAAAATATGCACCCAAGAGAATATTATCCTTAGTACTTAAATTTGAATAGTTCAAAAATTATTCGTTCGAATTTAGATTTTATTAAATATTCACAGAAAAATTACCCAAATAAAATTCCTTAATTAAAATAGGGGGAGGGGAGGTTGGGCCAGGTTTACTTGAAAAAAAAAGTTTTTATCGCCTCAGGACAACCTTAGGGTGACACGAGAAAATAAGTTACCAAAAATATAGTTTTTGTGTGTAGTAACTTAAATATTCCGAAAAAATTCAAAATTTTTGTATCTTTACGGTCAAAAAGGGAGTGGGAACTTTTAAAAAAATCATCCAGTAGATAAATTTTTAATTTAATTATGCAGAGTTTTGTGATGCTCTCAGTACAGGTGTACATACTATATATTATTATTATTATTAAATAACAATATATAATATACTGTACATACATTTAATTGATGTTAATTATCTCCATAATGAAGTGAATAAACACGAATCGCTTTTCATGTGTGTCTGTTTTGTATACGACCTAACTTATAACTATACCTTTATTTATAATTTTATTATTGTGTTATTATTTTCATGGTCATAAAACGAAATTCGAAAACCGTGTTACCCTCAATGGTCGTCGTCGCGACTGGCTGTAAAATAATTATAATTAAACGAAAAACACGTGATGATATTATTATCATCTCTGATATATTCGTCTGGCGGTATTTTTATTTTATTGCGCGGCAAATGAAGTCCACACGTTTATTATGGACTCCAATAAAATAAAAAAAAATAAAAAACTCCCAATTTATAATTTACATTTTTTTTTTGCCAATGATTGTAGCAGGAGAGAAAAGTCAACTCGTAAAACTTGTCCAACGAATAAAATACACCGAGTCTTTTTTTCTTTTTTTATTATCATTATCTGTACATAGTTGCGCTGTAGACCAAATTAAGTGAAGTCTAGAAATAATAATATAACAGTGGTCTTTAAAAATTTATAGGATCACCAATAGAGTCGCAAATTTTACGAGTAGGTGTGTGTAGGCCTGGTATAAAACGAAAATGCATTTTTACACTTCTTACAATCGTCGTATGGGTTTTAATACCCTGCACGATTTTATTTTAAAACCGTAATATACAAAGGGAGTTTTTATTGGACGTCGCAAAAAAAGAAAAAACTTTTCATCGAGTTCACAGTCGCAATGAAAAAAACATATAACACGCCTACGCGCAACATGCTCTAAGTGCAAACAAGACCCCCGATAGATAGACGCGGCAAAAATAAAAATAAAAAAAAATCATTGCAGTTGCCGATTGCTATATGTATAATGCACTGATACCAACCCGTGGCCATACGTATACCTAAATGAAGCATTGAAATGGAATACGCTTAGAGTGACCTATTGAAAAGAATCGAATTGCCGTGTTGAAATATTGTATCCCTTGCTCAATCGGATCACCGATAAGGAACTGTTATCATACTTTAAAATTAATGTTATTGTAGTGTTATTATTGTAAGTGATATCAACCAAATAAGAAAAATAATTTTATTTTTCTCAAAATGGTCACTCTTAGTGTATTCTATTTGATTGCTTCAATTCACTATACGTAACAGTAATATTCTGAAAAAAAAAAATGTACACGTCTAAATCCCCAATATTCGTTTGAGATAATAGAAAACCCGAGGACTTGTCAAAGTCACCCGCTGTAACCGCATTAAATCTATATAATAATAATAAATCTCGATATATGCATAAAGAGATCATTTATTTTTTCAAACCCCTTTTGCTTAAATGCAGCTTAGGTACACCGTTTATAATAAGAAAGCTTTTTATGATGACTACGGATGTGTGCGTGCGTGCGAAGGGGAGCGAAACCACCCACGAGTTTAATAATACGCGTGCTCTGTAGTAATACAAAAAAACGTCGTCTCCCTTGAATAAATCCTGGCCACACGCCTCCATTATTGGAATTATATCGTCGTATATAGGAGTATCGTCATTAGACTCGGCCACGCGAAAGTACGCCGCAGGGTGACGGGAAATCGGGGGGGGGGTGCCGTATTTTGAAAACGTGCGAACACCCTATACCGCCCTCTACGATCGATTTGTATTTTTCTAATTTTACTGTAGTAAATTCTGCAAATTTAACCCCGTACAATTACAATTTCTAGATTCAAAACGTTACTCCATAAAAATAAACAAAGCGTTCGAATCTCAAATTTACTTAGGTAAGTAGGCCCGTGCGCAAGGGAGGAGTTTTGAGGGTTCAAATCCCCCCCCCATGACCGAGAAAATCGTGTTTTTCATTTGGACCGCAATTAGAAGAACACGTGATTACACGATAACGGATTTCGAGTATTTTAAAAGTTGTTCATAATCGTAGTACACAACGATTGTGAGCTTACAGTGAGACGTTCGTTACATACAACACGCCGTTAGAAATAACATCAAAATGGACATAGTATAATACTATTTGCAAATAATTGACGTATCTATTGACTATTTTATACATTTTTTTTTCAACCCCCTCCCCCCCAAATTAAGAAATCCTGCGCATGGGAATTTTTTAGGCCCGGGACAAAATAAAAAAATTTGCCTATTATTATCAATTATTGTAAATAAAATTATAATTAGTAACCAATAAAATATATAACCAACAAGTACTAAATAATAATTTAAATAATATCTGAACGCAAGTATTACAAAATCTTCAAAATTTTTATTATTTTTTCTCTGTAGTAATAACGCTCAGTCAATTATAACAATATACCATTTTAGTATCGAGTATTCTTTTCATCTTTTTTATCTATATTTTGTGACTGAAAAAAAAATCATCAATATTTTAATAGATATTTTTGAACGTGCAGTAAATATTTCTTGATGTTCTTCGTATTTAAGGATTAATTAAAATAAAAATAATGATTAAATCCGATTTGTGGGCCCCGGACAAATACGCATAATGTCCTTGCAAAAAACAAGGCGCTGCTCATAGGTGTGTGTATGGCTAAAATCCGAAGTGCGCGCAAGCCGAGAAACGGTAATTCGACAATGCCGAATCCGCGGTCGTACGACGCGCGTGTGTGTTGTGTGCTGCGAGGGGAGGGTGTAGGGGTGGACGGGGAGACGGATACGAAAGCATTATCCGCGACGGGCGGGGAAAAAGAAGCGTCATAACAATATCGCGGCCGGGACGGAGAACGTTTTAATCGGATATGCGACGACGACGACGCGCGACGGGAGGTAAAGCGGTGCGAGTTTGTAGAGCGAGAGGAAACGGAGAAACGGTGTTGTCCCGGAGAGGCAGAGTTCGGGCAGATTTGTCAGCGGCGAGCGACCGCCACCGCCGCCGGTGTGCGTAACGGTGTGCGCCGCCTGCGACGACGACGGCGGATCGATCGGCCGGCTTAACAACGCTCCGCAGCCGGTGCGGGCAACGGTGGAGGCGGTTAGGCGCACGAAAGTGTCTCTCTGCGGGAACGCACCGTCCGTCGGGTCTCTCTTGCGAAAACACCGCGGACAGAGCGGACGAACGCGACTGGAGCCCGCGACGGCGGCAGACAAGCAGCAGAGATTTTCTACCGAGTAGTACCTTCGCGGATAGACTTTTCCGAGGCCTAAGTCTGGCGGAGTGTAGTGTACGTACGACACGCGTAGAACGACTCCGCCGAATCCAGGAAATCCCTCCCCCCCTCCCTTCCTCAAAAACATGCGCTGTATTCGGTACATATGCCCTATGTGTAGTCAAATGTAAAAACGATACGAATTAGGTGACCTCGAGTTTTATTATGATATTAGTGTTTTTACAATGATGTTTATTTTTTTTATTTCTGTGTACAGCTTTTCGTATGGAAATACTTGTCCGAAAGTTTCGATCAGCAACTTTTTGAAACCGGATTTGCCTCTAAATGGTACTTCAATGAGGTCATTTTTTGAATTTCTAAATTCTTCAATTTTTTTTTTTGGAAAAAACTACCCGAAATTTGACAAAAACGACTCGGAAACAATCATTTTTTGATCCGAACTATATGAAAATTTAAACATAGACAGATTAATAAGAAAGATTTTGGCGCAAGAAAATTTTGGAAATGTGAAAAAAAATTTTTGAAAATTTTTCTAACATTTTTTTTTATATTATTAACTTACTCCCCCCCCCTCGTTGCCTTTAGGTAATGACGTATACCTGAAAACTAGAAGAAAGTTATTTTTTTAAAAAAGCCTACATTTGTATGGTACGACACGAATAAAATATAAAATGTAACTGACGGTTGCCGTGTACAATCATTAAAAATTATAACATATATAGTTTTATCAGATCTTGGTGCACGCAGAAAGGATGTGGAGGGGAAGTCCGTATCATTAAAATATTCACGAGAGGAGAGAAACGCCGCACAAACATATCCGCGTGGCGTTTCGTTAGACATAACATTTTATGGAAAAAAGAAAAACAATCGACGTGAAATGAAGTAGCAGGAGATCGCAAAGGTGTACCATTAGTAACGAAATGAAGTGGTCGACATTTTTTGCGCATCTATCAAATTTCGCAGTCAGTCTCGAAACGTATAATAAAATAATGATGTGCTATACGAATAAAATAAAAATTACATTTAAAAATCCGATTAGTACTATGGGTATTCTCGGCTCCTCGGATGGGGACACACTTGTGTGTTGAATTTTAAAGAAATTTTTTTGTAAAACGATTTGGAAAATGGAGCTTTAGTTTTAGTAAAAAAAAAAAAAAATCTCACAGATTTGTAAAACGCATATAATATAATATTAAGAATAAAATGATTTAAAATAGAACAGCAGTGTGAATCGTTAGAAAAAACACGAATGAACTAATGTAAAGTAACAAAAAAACGTAATTATTCTAAAACATGGTTAAACTTAGAAGGACGAAATGAACAATTTCGTCAGTATTCTCATTTTTCCAATTCATTTCAAAACAATTGCTCGAGAAATGTCAAAAACTACATAAAACGAAAGACGGAATTTAAATGCACGTTCTCATTATTCTTTTACGATTTCATTCTTCAAATAGCTTTAAAAGCGCAAAATTCAATAATAAATGTTCATTATTATTTAACAATGTAACATTTAAAATATCTTGTTCGTTATCAAAGTATACCATATAAGAAAATCAGGTTAAAAAATTATTAAGTATAAATTAAATGTAAAGTACAATTCGCAAAACTCTAAGACACGAACTGAATAAACATATTATTATTTTATTTCCCATTATTACTATAAATTGAAAATCAAGAAAATTTAAATAAATCCGTTTACTTTCCTCAGATTACCTAATATTAAATAAAACTCAATGTGTATTTATTTTAAGTTATTCGAAGCATATTGGATTATTATAAATTATGATATTTATAGACTTATTATTAACTATAACTTTTAAATTGTTGTAAAATTTTGCAATAAATATTGAAAATGTAATTGTACACCTACCTGGTTTATTTTAATTCATATGACATTCTAATAAATTGTTAAATTCAAATATATTTGTTTATTTTACTAAGTGTTACAACTGATGTGCGATTGTTGGTATTTAATGAGTTGAAAGGATATCGACTTCTTTTTACGTGATTTAGCACGTTTGGAATTAATAAAAATCAATAAAGTATTACTTATTAATAAATGTAAGATACTTTTTATTGGAAATAATTATCATCAGTTCCTTCAAAAATACAACGAAGAAAGGATTTTTCAAATAAAATTCCAAAAATTTTTTAAATTTTTAAAATATAAAATAAAATTCACGAAAACGTGTTCATCGACTTTAATTGTTTCTCTATTCGTTTCGTTTTTTAATATTGCCGCAGTTTCTGCATTTCAAGCAGAATAAATATTCGGTATAAACACATCTGATAAAAAATTATGTTGAAAAAAAGGTCACGTTATGCACTATAAATATTAGTGTTCGACACGCAGAACAGCGGATGATGTATCACATTTTTACACACATACGGAGACAAATTATAACATATTTTATTACAATAATAATATGTTCCACAATATTATGTTTGTTTCTTGTTAGTTGTTGGCCGTTTAATGTTGTTGTACAGAGAAAAGGGGTCAGAGAAAGGGTAATTATTATCAAGGCTCAATGGTATTCAACATTAACACATCCGGACGAGGCAACGTGAAATGTACAGAGTAATGACGTATCCCAATCCCATAAAACGCCGTACGTAATCGCGCTACGACACTAATCTATTTCGAACATAATGTGGTCGCATTGATTCCGTGTTTCATCACGTCTATATCGTAATAAAAATGTTCGTGTATATTACAGTGGTTGATTCCCAACCGGTGGGGAATTCTGAGATGAAGAAATAATGAGCATTTTTTTTTTGGTAATTTTGTTAAAAAAATTAATTTTAAATCTGCTTCAGTCATTTAATCAATATTTATACTTTATGTTATTATATTTAATAATTTGTTATCATGTTTAATATTATGATTAATAGTAGGTTAACTAATATATAATTTTTGTAAAATAATGAAAATAAAAATTCATTAGTTGTATAAAATATATACGTGTACTTATATAGATATTTTGTATAATTTATTTGTATGGTCAACAAAAAAAAAAAAAAAAAAAAAAATTAAATAAATAAAAAAAATATATCAAAATTATGTTTTAAGAGGTATATGAATTTTGAAAAATTATAAGGGGGGAATAGAGTACGTAAAAAAGATTGGGAACCAATGATGTATAAGAACATCGAACAGTCGAGTAAAAGCAGAAAAAGGCCAAGTTTTTGGGAAAACTCTTTTCATCCCAAAATTCACATATATTAATATAAGATAAACGCAAATACAGTCCAAAACAATGCCGACGACCGCAGGAGGTAAATAATATTATATGGCAGCGGCGTTGTACGTGGGGGAGGGGGGGAGGGGAAGGAATCGTTCCGGCAGCTGTTGTTGGTGTGGCGGCGATATGGTTGCCGCCGAGTATATCCTCTCTCTCGAGGGAAGCAGACGTGTGAGGAGGACACGAGTGTAAGTAAGACGACCCGTACCGGCGGCAAAACGCGAGAAGTGAAAATTTTATTAAAATTAGATTTTCCTCTTGGCCTCGAACGCGATTTGTACTATAACACAAGCACACACACACATATATAAATATACACACATGCACGTGTGCCGACCGCAGAATGACCACAGTCGCCACCGCCTATCATAACCGTCCGCGTCTCTGGACACGTACGACGTAGTTCAGATACACTGCAAGAGGTGGGGTTGTTGAGCGCACCGAACCCCATCATTATCATTATTGCTCGTTTGTTCCTCATCCTTCGTACAACAACTACACTCGGGCACACACACACACACACACACACACACACACACACACACACACATGTTCGTGTGTACGTGTACGGTGGCAAACAGTGATACCAAACTTTGCCGCCGCTGGCACACACAAGTACCGCCGAAGCTTCTTATGTACTCGAGCGCCGGCCCAGAACGGAATTCTGCGGTTTTAATAAGCCGACACGTGTTGCCGACACATCCGAATCGAAGAGTTCTCGCACGCACGAACAACATGAAACGTTATTATTATTATTATTAAGGTTCGGATTTTAATGCACCGAAAACTTCAGAAAAAAAAAAAAGCCTTATAATTTTAGTGCCTTAAACTAAAAAAAAAAATGATCTTATTAAAAAAAAAAATGCCCTAAAAATGCAAAAATTGTATTGTTATTTTTTCTCAACTTCATAAACACATAAACGCAAACGGCACACATTCGACATTTTCACTTTTGGAATTTGTAAAAATGATATAATTTGACACACTCAACTTACAATACACTACTATACTATACATAAACACATGTTATTGTTGTGGTATCCCCGTAGTATTTATAAAAAACGAATTCTTTATTTTTTGATAACAAAAAGGTACAACTTTCAGTGCACCTACTTACAAATATTCACAATTAATCCCGTTAATATTGCTATCTATGTCAATGTGAACTTAACAAAGTACACAAAACACAAAAATATGTTACAGTAAATAAATAATTTCTTAAACGTTTTAGTTTTTGAGGAGATAATTTGATTTGTAAAAAATGCATTCAAAGTACAAAAACTGGAGTGAAAATGTCAAAAAAAAAAATGTCGTACAACTTAAAAAAGTTCAAAAAATATAAAATAAAAGTTGCATTTTAAAATTTTTATACGCTCGAAACGGATTTTCTTTATTTTTAGATTCTGAATGAAGTGAAGAAGCTAGTGTTTTTACAATGGTGTTAATTATTTATTTTTTTCTTTTTTTTTTCTTCTGTGTACAACTCTTCGTATAGAAATACTTGTCCAAAAGTTTCGACCAATAACTTTTTGAAACCGGATTTGCCTCTAGATTGTACTTTAGAGACGTCATTTTTTGAATTTCTCAATTCTTCAATTTTTTTTTTGGAAAAAACTACCCAAAATTTGACAAAAACGACTAGGAAACCATCATTTTTTGATCCGAATTTTATGAAAATTTAAACATAGATAGAAAATCCTAGAAAAAAGATTTTGGCACAAGAAAATTTTGAAAATGTGAAAAAAAATTTTGGACATTTTTTGAAATTTTTATTTTTTTTATTTTTGACTTCCTTCGTTCAGAATCGTTTTACCGAAGAAATGATTTATCGTTTCTTTAAAATTTAATACGCCCGTCAAGAGAATACCACCCGTCGTGCGAAGTATGTCCGGCTTTTTTTTTTGTGCTCTAGGAAAGCATTGTTTTAGAGCTTCCAGAAAGAAATAAAATTTACATATATATATATATATCCGAACCTTATAGTCATTATCATATTCACATATTATTGTGAACGTCACTCGAGTAGTCTTCGGACTACACGGTACGTATATTTTATCGTCGTCGTAGTCGCCCACACATCGTCACACGAGGAGCGTGAATTTTCACGAGTAAATCACACGCGCGCGCGTAATATACGGCCACAGGACGTGTCAGTTAGAGTGTTCCGTCGTCGCGTGAGACAGAAAAAAGAAAAAAATTAGTAAACTAGAAACCGCGCGCGTAGGCGTTTTAATTTAATTTTTTTATTTTATGTTATTTTTCGTCAACCACCGCCGCCGCGTTAATGAAATGTGACATGTTTACGGCGAGTAGTCGCGCGCGCGACACGTGCTTGGCGCGGATATATATAGTGTATAATATTTTATATAGCTTCGGTTCCGAAAGAGACGCGTAACGCCGCCGACTCATTAGATATTCCACGCTTGTGCGTGTACGGTAATAATTACGTGGGCAACGCGCGACGCTGCTGCACCACAGTTGACCGATCAATTTGTGTTGTCGTTTAGCGTGACGCGCACTACTTATTGCTGCTGCTGCTGCTCGTCAACGAGTAAGCTGTGGTGTGAGGAGCGCGAATGAGGAGAATGAGGGGAAAAATAATAATGCCGTACTTAACTGGAAATCGATCAAATCTTTTTGTTGAAATTCTAATGAAATGTTCTCGTAGCTATATTTTTAGTGGTCGGTGAAAATTTCAAGTCCCAAGTCCCTCCATTATTTTAGAAGCTATGTCGAAAAGTAATTTTCAATTTTACGGAAATATCGGTAATTGCGTATTTTTCGACAGTTTTTCCCCGTGTTTGGAAAAAGTATTGAGAAATTGGAAAAATGACCTCTCTAAAGTACCATCTGGGTACGATTCCGGTTCTGTAGGAATACTGGTCGAAACTTTCAGACAGTATTTCTATACAAAAAAGTGATTCCAGAAAGAGAAAGAGAAAAAAAATAAAATAAAAAAAAAAAAGCCGGACATACTTCGCACGATGGGTGGGATTCTCTTGACGGGTGTATTTAATTTTAAAGAAACGATAAATCATTTCTTCGATAAAACGATTCTGAACGAGGGAAGTTAATAGTATAAAAAAGCCGGACATACTTCGCACGATGGGTGTACTTCGCACGACGGGTGGTATTCTCTTGACGGGCGTATTAAATTTTAAAGAAACGATAAATCATTTCTTCAGTAAAACGATTCTGAACAAA
>JAIPRM010003644.1:7957-21442 GCA_025469315.1 Stegophylla sp. TES_Ste_2020
ACAAAAATAAATATATTTCCCCATGTCATATAGGAAAATACACACATTGGCCGTAGGTCGCACATTAGCCCGGCAAAGATAAGGATAGGTCAATTATCAGTTGTAGGTCGCACATTGGACCGGTGCCCAGAATTCTAATTTTAAAAGTTGCTGGTTAAAACTTTTGGACAGATATTTCTAAATAAAAAGATGTTTCAAAAAAGAATAAATAATAAATACTATTGTAAAAACCTACATTCTTATTTGCACCAATCAGAATCTAAAATGTTTAAAACTTTATTAATCATTAATTTTTCTGGTATTTATAGAAATTCTTTGATTTCACCCCTTTTTTCCAAACCCAAATTTTAGTCTTCAATATTTCCAGGTTTTCTAAGCAGTGTTACAAATCTTAATTCAAAACTATTTACAACATTATTTACCCATTATAAATTCAAAAAGTTAATATACAAATCATGTAATGTTTAAATTATTTAAAGATACCATTAACCAAAAAATATATATTTTATATTAGTAACTAATGTATTATAATTCATTTTTATGGATAAAAAAATGTGAATTTATTTAAATACATTTTTTTTGTCTTTATTTATAGGACTAAAAACGAAAATTTTAAATTAATTGTTTGTACCAAAATATTACTTCTATAAAAATGTATTTATTTATTTATTTATCGACGCCTCAAGGGCATTAGTACTCAAATTAATATAAGGATTTTAATTTATAAGTAGTTAATATTAATAATTTATTAAAGATGCATACCAGGTAATTGTAAAGTCCAGTGTAATCGTGGCTGCTCATCTATATGCACTGATGCGTCAGTTCTAGAATTACATCCTAGAATAACACGACCACGTAACATAAGTTGCCCACCAGTTTTTCTGTTAAATCTAATTTGAGCTGTTCCAACCACATTAGATGGAGATGATTCTAATATCTTTGGAAATTCCAATTGTAGCTAAATATTTACAAATAAATTGGTTGATATTAATATTGAAATTAATTGACTTAAAAGTGACTAAGTATCTACAAATAAACAAAATATTACGAATTAAGTAAGTTTAAAATTTAAAATGTTTTACCTTTTTAATTAGATACGTATTAAAATTATAAACCCAAACATTATGATTATTTGTATCAGCAATTAGTAATAGGCTGGAACCATCTTGAGGGTTTTCAATGAAATGTAAACCATTAGGTTCATTGAACTAAAAAAATTAAAAAATACATATGTACAGATAAATTATGTATTAAAATAATAAAAAAACAGACATACTTCGTTTCCCATCATGAGTATTCTTCCACTCATTAGGTGGGACTTGATGGGTTTTAAATAAAAAAAATAAAAAATTTATAAATAATTTCTCCAATAAAACAATTTTGAGCGGAGCTTCAGTTAAAACAAGGCAGTTTTAATTAGAAATTCATGGTTTGTAGTTATTATAAAATAAATAATTTTTTTATTTAACCAGTTTTATACTATACTATTAACTGAGAACAGAAACACAATTTTAATGAGAAAAGTGTTAGAAGTTTTTTTTTAAACAAATTCACAAAAATTAAAAATTAAAATGTTCTTTCATAAATATATTCTCAATATAATTGTCTATCTATAATTAAAATTATATAAAATTTAGATTAAAAAAATATTTTAGACGTTTTGTCAAATTTTGGGTAGTATTTCTCAAATTTTGGAAAAAGTATTGAGAATTTTGGTAGATGACTTGTTTAAAGTTTCATCTATAACCAAATTCATATTCAAATGTTGCTGGTTGAATCTTTTGGACAAAATATTTCTATAAGAAAGTGATTATAGAAAAAAAAAATTAAAAATAAACATACTTCATTTAAAATCTAAAACTAAGAATTAGTTAAGTTAGTTAGGGTCCGTTTTACAATATACGATGGTTAAAACTCATAGTCCGCTGAACCAAGTTTATCAACTGATCTCAGTTTAACTATGGTTTAACTTTTTTCCAGTTTTACAATTGTGTATGTTGAACCATTGTTAGAATACTCTGTGTGATAATATCTATGGTGATAACATTTATGTTGATATCAGTGTTCATAAGAACAACCAATTAAATTGCAGATCATCTTTGAACTCGGTTTAACTCACCGAAATCGGTGGTTCACGAAACTGTAGTTTAAACTAACTTCAGTGAAATTGTAAAACGCACTTTTTGATTTAAACCAGGTTTTTAACTCTGAACCAAGGCTAAACCACTATTGTAAAACGGACCCTTAATAATTTATGAACAATTATATAAACACTATTTAGGTATAATCACAAATATATATTTCTAATTTTAAAAGTAAAGAATATAATCATTCAGAATACTTTTGTTTTAAGAAATAATTTATCATTTCTTCAAAATTCAAGACATCCATCAAGAGAATACCATCTGAGAAACGAAGAATACCTATAATGTAAACAATGTCCCACTATTTAATTCAAAATGCAGATCTTTTTTTTTTTTTTTTTTTTAAATTAAAAGATTTCTCACATATTTTTCTCTTAGTAGTAAAATTATTTTAAAGACACAACCAATTAAAGCTCATAAACTAACTTATAATTTTAGGTCTATTTATATTTACATTTTTGTCAATATCAATAATCAATTTTTAATTATAATAGCTTAAAATTTCAAAATATATCAAAATCAATAGTTCATCAATTATGAAATGGATACAGATTATTTTGTAATTAAGTTGTTTAATTCATTGTTTCTCAATCTTTTTAGTGCCATGACCTCTAAAATAGGTAAAAAGTGAAGTTGGTATGAAGGCTAATAATAAAAAATGAGATATTTCTGAAATTTTCAAAATGCCGTACTTAACTCAAAATTGATCAAATCTTTTTGAAATTTTTATGACATGTTTTCGTAGCTATTTTTAGTGGTTGGTGTAAATTTCAAGTCTCTAGCTGCATTATTTTAGATGTTATGTCAAAAAGTAATTTTCAATTTTACGGAAATTTCGGTAATTGCGTATTTTGCCGTTTTTCATCAATTTTTCGAGTTTTTCCCCGTTTTTGGAAAAAGTATTGAGAAATTGGAAAAATGACCTCTCTAAAGTACCATCTGGGTGTGATTCCGGTTCTATAGAGATACTGATCGAAACTTTTGGACAAGTATTTCTATACAAAAAAGTGTTTTCAGAAAGAGAAAAAAAAAATAAAAAAAAAAATAAACATCATTGTAAAATCATAAGGATCTGCACTTCGTTCAGAATCTAAAACTAATTTCATTCTAATTATCTGTTTTACAAGGAACAAAAATATATTAATTTATCATAAATGTGAAGCCATATATTACGTATTAGTATACAAAAACAGTTCGAGTGCATATTTATAAATATCATGTATTAGCAATGAGAACTCGTTATAAAGGTTAACTAGCATGTGTTGGGGAAAATATAGGTTCGCATATATCAATAAAAATTAATTTACTGGAATATTCCTCAAGTGACAATGATGACTTTTCGAAAAGATGGGTTTTTAATCTATTTGATGAAAACATAATAGCAATTATTAAATTGCCAGCTGAAATTCACAACTAATTGATGGAATTATCAGCTAAAAAAATATTACAACTAGTTACAATTTGATCTCAATATTTAAATGAGTATAGTCTTGCTCAGCGAAATTAATACAGAAGCCTAGTTACCGAGGCATTAAAATTATTAATTTCATTTCCCAGTTCTTATCTATATGAAAAAGACTTCAAGACTTTTTCTATGATGACATTATATTTTATACTAGTATAGAACTATAGAAGTCTGTGACTAAAAACTAAACACAGAATTGTTCGCTATCACACGAAAATAATTACTTTTATGTGTTTCAAATATTGAACCACAGACTTTTGAACTTAAAACAATCACAAATATTTCATTAAATATTAAAGTTTCATATTTTTTATTTTTTTTATTATTTAAAGAAATATAAATAAAAGTATTTTTTGTACATAAATATTTAATTATTTCTGTTGAATGAAACCCCTTGGGGTTCATGATCCCCAGGTTGAGAAAAACATATTTAATTTATATATAATAAAAATTATTCTTCAATATAACTAACTAAAGCTTTGCAAAGAACAGTTTAATAAAAAAAACTATTTACGATTTCTTGAAAATTCAATATATTCACTAAGAGTATCCCACCCAAAAAACAAAGAATATCCAGTGTGCAACGTATATTCAGCTTTTTATTAATCTTTTTATACCACACTTAGTATATAAAATTCCTGAATAAAATATTTAAATTTCCGTTTAATATCAAGTTAATTTTGGGGCATCTTTAGTTTTTTTATACATTTATTGTACACTAAGGCAAGTAATTATAGATATTCATGTTGGTCATACACACTTGAATGTATACTATTAAGTATTAGGATTTAATGTAATATATTATATAGTGTAAACCACTTGATATATTTTTATTCAATTAGTGAACTATTTGCACTAAGTAATGGCTGATGATGAGAAATTTGATATAATTATTAGTAATGACTAATGTGTGTTGGTTAAAGGATTGAAATAACTTTTTTTATATTTAGAAACCACTTATTTATAGACATTAAAAATATTTTTAAATAACAAAGCACTCCTCAAATGAATCACCCATTATAAATTCTTGAGCACACTAGTACTTTCTTATATTACATTATAATGAACATACCTTTACAGGTAATGGGAGCGTGTGTACTGAACCGCTAGAACTAGCATTACCTCCTGTAGTCGAATTACCACTTCCATTATTATAGTGATTTTGTTTATGGCTATCTGATAAACCAGTGATATATTTTATTTTGTGATTATACGAATCAGCAACATATAGTATGTTACGTTTATAATTCCATGCTACATCCATAGGATGTTGTAAACGTGAATTGACACCAGCACCACCATCAATATCACCATAACTAAAAAGATCCTATAATTAAACAAATATTGATTAATATTTCCCACTTTTAATGATAAGGAATTGTATTAGACATAAAATTTAAATTTGAATAATATAATACCTATATTACATAGATACATATAATTACTTTAATCAAATTCAAAACTATAATAAATTAATGCAAATCAAAAAACTTACAGTAGGATCAGGACTTCCACCAGCAACATTTAAAACTCTATACTTCCCCATTGAATCCAAAAACATCCGTCGAATTGATGAACTTTCACTATCTGCTATGTATAGAGATGGATCAGATGCTCCAGGTCCAGATCCATTACGAAATGATGGTTTAGATATACACAGTCCTGAGGGTTGAGCAAATGAAGCACGTTGACCATTATAAGAATTATTTCTATTTTCTTCTTTGCCAGTTCCAGCAATCATAGTACATAGTCCTTTAGAACACCATCTAATAAATGAAAACTGAAGTTTTACCAAATAATAAAAACATATTCTATTATCTATGCATTCAAATAAATATTTGAAACTAAGTTTAATAAATGATTAAATATTGCTAATTTATTGTTCAATATTTATTTCTAAAACTACATATTAACAAAACTATTATAACTTGGCTTAATATTTACTTAGACTTCATGCTTGAACAAGTACTTGTACTTGTTTTATCTAAATAAAGAGCCCATATTTGATGCAATCCTGCCATTGCAATTAATAAACAGCGCACTGGAGAAGGTGTTGGTACAGCAGGTTGTTGTTGATAATTTTGGTGAGGTGTATATGGCTGAGGAGTGTATTGCTGAGGACGGGCTTTACGTTTATAATAAACTACATCCCAGGGGGTGTTCAGAACTTGAGAACTCCACATCTGACCTCCATATTTGTCTTGACCTTTTTTCCCATTTCCAGCTACAGTCTTAACATTCCTTGCTTTCAAATCAATCTATAAATTAATTATTTTATAAACTTAAAAAGATAATTGAAACACAGTGTTTAAATATGTATTACATTTATAACTTTTTCAATTAATTTTAAACTTTTATATTGTTAGGGGATATGAGTATATTATAAAATTAAACTATAAGCTGTTTTACGAGAAATAATCATGGCTTTAACTGCCAAAGTTTTTGAATCAATTTTTTTATTGTAAAAAGGATTTATTTTATAAAACACAATAGAGTTGATTAAAAAAAAAAAAAAGCCTTATTGTAATTCAAATACAGCCAATATTAAGAAAGAATTTCTTGAAATAAAATAGAAAACTAAGCAATTTAAACAAAATTTTGGTTTCAAAACACCTTAAAATAACTTTCACATTTATTTTAATTTAAAGCAGTGAGTTTTTTCTATAAAATGTATATAAGTAACTAAATAACAACTTTTTGTATTAAGTAGATACTTTTTATATATTTATGATATATATATACAGTAAAATCTCAACGATTCAAACTAATTGGGACACCAAGTTTGGATAGGCGAAAGGTTGGATAACAGAAATTTAAAGAAAATATATTATTAAATATAATGAATTTAGAATTGTAATTATATATTATAATATTACATATTATATTATTGACTTACATAAGATATTATATTATTTATTATATTAATTACACATATTTTAATATTTATAACGAGTGTTAGAATATTATTAAATTTTATATTCGTCATTAAGATAAACGCAAAGTGCATCTAAACATTATTAAATTGTGTACATGTACAATGTACATACTAATATTAAACTGCGACCAGGCATATGTGTCATGATATTTTACGCACTGACGTTCGAATACATGAATTGATGTTTGGATAATAGTGTATTCGTATAATGAAGGTTTGGATAATCGAGGTTCTACTGTATGTGTGTGTGTGTAAATATAATTTACTTTCTAAAAATACCTGTATTTATGCCCCTTAAATAATGTAAATTATGATAATAACTTACCATACGAATAGCGTGATTTTCAGTGTCACACACGAACAAAGTATGTGAATTTTGAAAACATATACCTTGAGGATTATGAAATAAGGCTTCAGTGAAACTTCCATCTTTAAATCCTTTTTTGGTAGTAGATGGTGAGAGTCCAATTCCACCACCACCAATAACATGCTAAATTAAAATGTTGGTAATTACTTAAGCATAGTAATTTTTTAATATTTACAAATAATGTAAACTACAAAATTCATAAACTTATATAGTATTTAAATCAATGTATTACTTTTACACGGCCTTGCAGTGTACAAATCACTACTCTGTGATGTCCGCTATCAGTGATTGCTATCAACATTTTCCCATATTGCCGGCAATTTAAATTAGAATTTTCAGTTCCATCGCTTTTCTTCTTTTTCAATTTTTTCGTGTATGCAAATACTTTACCAGGATAAAAAAGGTGTTGATTTGTTGTAGAAGATTGTTTAACAGATAATGTTGTATGTCCCGGAACAATCTCTGGTAAGTCATGTGAACTAATCATGGATGCTTGACGGAGAATTTGTAAAGCTGTTTCAATAAATGTGGGCAATAATTGTGGGTGAAAATCTTCACCTTGAACTACAAGCATTGGTTCACCATTAGGTCCTAATGAAAAATGTGATACATTTAATAATAGCTAAATGAATAAAATTTGTTTTCTAACAAATTTATTAGAAACCACTGAGCCTTAATTTATTTAAAATGTATAAAAATTGTTTACCAATTAAGACTAAAGTTGGCCAACAACATACTGCTAAATCATTCCACATTGTTCCATCAGTGTCATTAACTACACAATGTTCAATAGAATACTTTTCAATAGCCTGCTGTACATTTGCAGATTGTTGTTCATTTGGAAATTTTGCACTGTGTACGCCAACCTTGAATACAAATAAAATATTTATGAATGAAATTAAAATATATAGCATCTACCTAGCATGCACTTTGAATGAGTCATCAAATATTTTCAATATTTAGAAAAATTAAATAAAATATTCAAAGCATTTTGTCATATACATAGTGTTTCTATGAATTAAATAAAGCCTATAAATTCAACAATTCTCTGCATGTGAGAGCATTACATAATTTAAGAAAATAAACATTTTTCCTCCAAGTTTTTGGTATATTGAATTTCAGATTTTGAGAGGAGCAAAAAATTTAGTATTTTTACACTGATGTTTATTTTTATTTTTTAATATGTACATATTTTTGTATAAAAACACTTGTTCAAAAGTTTCAACCAGCAAATTTCAGAATCAGAATTTATCTTTAGATGAAACTTTTAAGAGATATTTTTTCAAAATTTTAAATAGTTTTCCAAAATTTGTGAAAAACTATCTACAATTTGAAAAAAAACACCTTAAAAACGTTATTTTTTTTTTTAATTCAAACTTTATATGAGTACATTTTAAAATAGATACGTAATAATAATAAAAACTATTTATTAAAAGAAAATTTTTAATAAATGAAAACAATTTTTCTCATCAAAAAATTATTGTTTTCCTGCTCTTAGATAAAAGTGGGATATAAAACTAGCTGAGTGAAAAATAATTTTTTTTTGTAAAAATAATAAACTTTATAATTTTAAAGGAAAATTGTCTTATATAAACTGAAACTTCATTCTGAATCATTTAATTGAAGAAATTATTTATTGTTTCTTTAAAATTTAACACAAAAACCATGTCTCACCCAAGGAGGGAATAATATATATACATTGAGAAATTTCAAAGGTTTATCATGCTCCAGTGGTATAAATTTTAATTAGTGCAACTAGGCATTTACATTCTACATTATCATTATCATTCTGTTTATATTTCAAATATAAATGTTTTATTTATTTCATAGGTTTATGATTAATTAATTTTATAATTATTAAAATTTAAAGTTATATTACAAAATACAGATACCTATAAATTTATAGTTTATATTAACCATCAATATTAAGTATCTATTAAATAAAACATTATGGAAAATAATGGTGCTAAATAATAATAATGTGCTAAAACATAATTAATGGTATAGGTACATAATATATGTATAACATATATAGTTATTAGGTACCTAATATTTTTTATATTATAATTAAATGACTATTGATAAATGAGGTAGATAGTTTTATAATTATTATTATATTAGGTATTTTTTTTTTTTAAATTTATGCTGAAAAATATGAAATACCTAATTATATATGAGTAATGAGTATACAGCATAAACGTTGTACAGGTATATAAAATTTATTACACCTATTTAGTTTTCAAAAATATATGAGACCCAATTTAAAAGTGGGTTTTTATTATAAATAAGTTGATATATTTAGTTTCATTCATTGCCTACTGTAAATTTTAAGGCTGCCTAGTTACTAACGCCATTTTGAATGTATTGCTCAAAACTCTGAATCACAATAGTGCAAAGTTTTTCGTGCATTTTTTTATTATCATTGAAAATTTCAAAAAATTTTAATTAGTAAGTTTTCATAAAATATATAACAAATTTAGAATAAACATTTGATAATTTTTACTTGCATTTTAAATTCTGAGCAAAATAAATCTATGTTAAAATGATGTATATATTTTATTTTATTTTTAAATGTATTTAATTTACTTCATGCATAAGTTTTATAAGAAATAATTACAATTTAGAAATGGCATAAAGTTAAAACTTTGGAAGGGTGTTTTTATAACTTTTTTAATAATAGCTAAATAAAAAAAAAAATAGGGACATACTTCGCAACATGGGTATTCTTCACACCTCAGGTGATATACTCTTGACAGGCGAGTTGAATTTTAAAGAAACGATAAATTAATTTTTTAAATAAGATATTTCTAAGCGGAGCTTCAATTAAAATACAATAATAGTTATTGTCAATACGTTTAACAATCGACATATAATAATAACAGAATAAATCACATGCAAATGTAAATGATTAAATTCATGTAAAAAGTGACTTAATAATGAGTACTAGTATCACTAAGTGGTCGAAATTTGACCATAATAATAAATAAATTTATTTTTGTGTGATTGTACACCGATTTAACATATTATACTGATATACATGTTTTAAATTTAAATGTTAAGTTAAAAATTATTTTGTGTTACCTCTGGTCAGGTAAGGTCGAAAGAAGTGCAATAAATTTAGTTTACGGCGTAAGGTTTGAACCAGTTACTTCGCATTCTGTAGTACTACAAGAACAGTGTTGGAAAAAATTGAATAGTAAGTATTTAATATAATAACCTAAATACTGAATTTTCAAAATTGAATAACTAGAAAACTATTGATGTGCACGGATTTTACATCACACCAACATACTCAATGTAGAAAAATACAAAAATAAAAAAAATTACCTACCAACCTTTAAGATTGTTAACTAGAAATGCATCATAAAATGTGTTCATACTTTCTTTGATTTTTTTTCAATCAAACCCATGTAAAATGTTAAATTATTCGTACGTAAAAAAATTAATTACACAAAAATATTTGTAATGAAATTCTCCATATATCTATCCAGTTTTATAAAGATTGGTTGAATCAATTTTTTTTTATGTATGTTGAAGTGTGTAATTTTAGGTAAAACTAACAAATTCCGTATAAATGCTAATTTCAAATGGTTATACAGGAAAAAGTTGACTTATGATTTTCAAGATTTTTTTAGGTTTATTGGTCATATTATATGTGAATGAGGTAATATTTAATTTTCAGGTCCCAATATAAAGAATTAAATATTTTATGAAATAAAAACTTACTATAAACAAAATCATGAATAGAATCTTTAAATAAAATAATAAATCTTATTTTATACATTAACATTATGCTATAAAAACTGCATACAAATCACTATGTATTTCATTTATAGCTTGCAGTATTATGGAATTAATTGTAAAGAAGTTTCATTCACGTGAAAAATTAAATTTGTTAATTTATAATTTATAATAAAGTATAAAATTTATAATTTAAATGCATTCCTAATCATACAAAATAAATTTTAAATTCTGAATGGAGCAAAGAAGAAATCGTTTTACAATGATGTAAAGGATTTATTATTTTATTTTCTGTTAATACACTGTATTCTCTTTCTCCTTAAGTATTTTTCATTATTTACTTCACCCCAAACAAAAACAATTTTAAATGTCGTTATCTTAATGTTAATATTTTATTGTCATGAACTTTTAAATGTATTTTTTTGGTCAATATTATTAAAATAAATTTCATAAAAATCCAGTTTACAGTTTTTACTCAAACTTTTGTACAAAGTGTTTCCATGGATTTTTTTTATATATATCCTTGTTAAGTCACAGGCTTCTTGGCTGAACCCAGAATCTAAAATATAAGATATTTTAATATTCACTAATTTATTTAATTTCGGTATTAAACACTTGGCAAGTTAGAGTCAGCATTTACACCCTTTTGATTTTTAACTTTAGAGAATTTTTAATATGGTACCCTACTAAAATTTTGATTCTTTCTGAATACTGAAGTTGAAAGTTCTAAACATAATAATATAATATACTATAATCATAGTATAATAAAATTATTGTAAAATACCTATACCTATATAATGCAATGAAAATAAAATGAAATAAAATTATTTCATTGGTTTATTAACTTTTAATTAATATTTGTTACTGATTATAGAGGTAAGATAGCTCAAAAATATCATTATATTTCTTCTAGCCAATGTGATTTTAACAAGACCCTAAACAACTATAGCATGAATTATTATAGAAGTTTCAACTTATTGTACTTTTTAACATAAAATGACTTTAATTATTAAACTAACATTTACTTATTACTGTACATAAATCAACTTAAGTATAAGAATTTGGTTTGAATAAAGCACATAAATTAAAAAAAAATGTCATATATTTTATTTTATTATTATTATTTTTTTTACTACAAATTAAAATTTTCTCTGTTTTTATTGTAAGTATGATTTTAATTATTCAGTGTATTTATTGGTACACAATGTCAATTAAAAATGTTATCATACATAATATTATATTATTATTAAAGAGTAAATAACAGACTTCATAAAAGAAAAAAAAATTATTGATGAGTAATATGTAAATGTAATAAAATAAAAACTTTATAATATGGATAATTAAATGCCTATACTTACAATCACCAATCCATCTTGACATGAAAAACGTTGTTGCAAGCTGTGTAAAATAGGCAATACGTGCAAACAATTTACACAACAGTATGTAAAAAAATCAAGAAGGACAAGTTTGCCTTTAAGATCTTTATTGAATAGTAAAGGTTTCGAGCAGTTGAACCAGTCAAGATCTAAATAAAAATTAAATTTTAACAATATTTTATTTGATTAATAGGTATATAATAAAAACTGTTTACAATGATATCAAGGAAAGTTTATTTAAAAGAATGTAATTTAGTGTGATGTTATTTAACAGAAAAATATCACACATACATTTTGTACAGGAAATAAATTAGTATAAAATAATAATAATGAGTTATGTTTAGTGACTAAACACCGATTGCAATCTTTATATGTTATCGATACCCAATAACGGTCGTTTTTAATTTTTAATTTTTCTCTACACTAATTAAAAATTTTACTTCGTGATGACTACTTGCGCTTCCCCAGCAATTTTCTCACGCCTCCCTAGGGAGGTGTGCCCCCCTGATTGGGTAACACTGGTTTAATACATGAGTATCTTTTTTAATAATATATATTAATAATTTTCAATTTCAATTTCCAATTTATTTTTTATTATAAAATTTAATTTTGCAGATAATCCGCGGAATTTGTTTATCCAAAGATGTCCTGCCACCCTATTCCACGGATAATCGAGAGTACACTGTATTTAAAATTGGTATATAATTATAGATTATATAAGGACATCTCTATTCTGTTTTCTGAATATATTTTTAAAATATTTGTATAATAATCTTTCTTCAATTAGCTTTTGTTATTTACGTTAAGATGAACGTTATGAAAGATGAACATTATGAAAGATGAAGTGTGTACATGGTGATTTTTTAAGCATGCTCACCTCCTTTTTTGGCCATAAAAATGAAAAACTTTGGATTTTTTTTCAAAATGTTTAAATGACTGTAAAAACTATGGTTAGGATGTCTTGTAGAGACACAAACTTTTTTTTTTCTAACTCTTTGAATACTCCAGAAAAAAATTCAAACTTTTGCATTTTTACTGTCAAAAAGAGGGTGACACACTTAAAAATTACCCTGCGTCAGTGAGATCATATTAAATTTTCAAGTCTTAATATCAAAATATCAAAAATTTTATTACATAAAAACTAACAAAAAATGAGATATTTCCGAAATTTTCAAAATGCCGTACTCAACTCAAAATTGAAATTTTTATGACATGTTTTCGTAGCTATTTTTAGTGGTCGGTGAAAATTTCAAGTCTCTAGCTGCATTATATTAGAAGTTATGTCAAAAAGTAATTTTCAGTTTTACGGAAATTTCGGTAATTGCGTATTTTGCCGTTTTTCGTCAATTTTTCAACAGTTTTTCCCCGTTTTTGGAAAAAGTATTGAGAAATTGGAAAAATGATCTCTCTAAAGTACCATCTGGGTGTGATTCCGATTCTATAGAGATACTGATCGA
>JAIPRM010003645.1:0-25393 GCA_025469315.1 Stegophylla sp. TES_Ste_2020
TATTTTAGATTTTGAAATAGCAATGCATCAAGCAGTTTTTGAAATTTTTCCGGAAACAGAGGTGTTTGGTTGTCGTTTTCATTTGGGCCAAGCTTGGTATCGTAAAATTCAAAATTTAGGTTACGCATCACAATTTAATTCTGCAAATGACGATGTAGGAAAATGGTTAGTACATATTTTTTGGACTTCCTTTTCTCAATCCAGAGGAAGTGACAGAATGTTTTACAGAATATTTTATGGCAGACAAATCTGAAAATACGGCTATAACAGAATTTTGTGATTATTTGATAGACAATTATATATCAAATGAATCAATCTTTCCTCCAAAAATGTGGGCGTGGCAATGTTCTGATAGAGTCTATACGACTAACGCATGTGAAAGTTTTCATTCAGATTTTAATTCAAATTTTTATCACCAACATCCACATATTTTTAAAATTATTGAAATTCTTAAACTTTTTCATGTAAATACGTATATTAAAATAAGAACCTCAATAATTAGTAACACAGTACCAAAAATCAGCAAAATATACGTCGAAAAAGAAGACTTCATAAATAAAAAAATTGCGGATTGTACAACAAACAAAATTAATCAATACGATTATGTTAAATTTTTATAAGTTATAGAAATAAACCTCATAAAATATAAAATTTAATATTATGCGATTTTTATTACATTTTTTTATCATTTTTATATTTATTTTTGGTAATACGCTATACGATTTTTAATAGATTTTTTTATCATCATATTATATTATATTTATTTGTGACAATGCTCTATGCGATTTCTATTGTATTTTTTTATCATCATATTATATTTTATTTATTTATAACAATGCTCTATGCGATTTTCATTACATTTTTTTTCATTTTTATATTTATTTTTGGTAACACGCTATGCGATTTTTAATATATTTTAGATTCTGAATGAAGTAAAGAAGCTAGTGTTTTTACAATGATGTTTATTTTTTTTTAGATTCTGAACGAAGTGAAGAAGCTTATGATTTTACAATGATGTTTATTTTTTTTTATTTTTTTTTTCTCTTTCTGTAAACACTTTTTTGTATAGAAATACTTGTCCGAAAGTTTCGAAGAGAATCCCGCCCGTCGTGCGAAGTATGTCTGTCTTTTTTTTATCATCATAATATAATATTATATTTATTTGTGATGCTCTATGTGATTTTTATTATATTTTTTTATCATTCTTATCATTTTATATTTATTTTTGGCAATGAGCTATGTGATTTTTGTTGTATTTTCTTATCATCATGTTATATTGTATTTATTTATGACAATGCTCTATGCGATTTTCATTACATTTTTTTATCATTTTTATATTAATATTTTATATTTATTTTTGGCAATACGCTATGCGATTTTTAATATATTTTTTTATCATCATATTATATTATATTTATTTGTGACAATGATCTATGTGATTTTTATTATATTTTTTATTATTTTTATCATTTTATATTTAATATTATTATTATAAGGTTATATGGTTAGACCGATTTTAATGAATTTGGTGATAGATTAGACTTCTGGGCAGAAGATTAATTAAACTAATTTTAGGTTAATTTAAAGAAGGTAAATTTGAGGTCCAACTCGTGGAGGGACTCAAATAACAGGGATTTTGAGATATACGATGTAAATCAATAATTGATGAGCAATGAACAATTTTTTACCGTGTAGGAACTAACATATGTACCTTTTTCCGCCGTGTAGGAATTAACATACGTACCTGCTTTTTACCGTGTAGGAACTTACATACCGTCCGTGTAGGAACTAACATATGTACCTTTTTCCGTCGTGTAGGAATTAACATACGTACCTGGTTTTTATCGTGTAGGAACTTATATATGTACCTTTTTCTATCGTGTAGGAACTAACGTATGTATTTTTCGTACCTGTTACTCTCGTGTAGGAACTTACATTCGTCCCATAAATAAATAGGATATTTTAGATATTTTACGTCTAACCTCACATGGCTGAAAATAAATAGTCTGCCATCAATGACATCGAATCTCAGGAGATCGGTAAATTTAAGCGGAAAACAATTGATTTTAAGAATTGCAACTTTGTCAACTAGTTGATCGGTCGAATTTTGGCTTCATATTAATGATGCAAATTCTAAGTTAGATCTAACAAGGGAGCAATAGAACAATATATATATTATATATAATAATATATCATTAATGAAAAGAAAAAATAAATCAAATATTATTTATATATATCAAAAATCGCCTATCCGCCATGATCGTCTATACTCTATAGTCTATATATTTTATATTATACTTTGCATACATTTTTCATTCTCATTTGGAAGTTATATAAACTAAATACGTATATCGTTTTCTAGCGGTCGCGAAGAAAAAGAATAGGTATATCGGTAGAACAGTATTTACGCTTACCCAGAAGAATTGGTTAGAATACTACTTCCAGGTGGAAAAATACATCACAATTCAAAATAGGAAGGTATTGGCTTCTACTCTTGGTCTTACAGAGTTACAGGTTAGTCGATATCTGTTATGCAATAAACGTGATACGATATTATTAATTTTTAATTTTGTTGTACAGGTAAAGGTATGGTTTCAGAATAGAAGGATGAAATGGCGTCATAAAATGTCATTGAATAAATAAAAATACAAAAATTATTTTACTTTTCGCTTAATTGTAAAATGTATAATTATTTTATATTAGTGTAGGTATAATAATAATAATATAAATACTAATAATGTCACTCGTATAATAATAATTCACTTATATCTATGTATATTATAATTCAGTGTGTATAATAAAGTGTCTTTAATATATATATATATATATATATATATATTTATATATATATATATATATATATATATATATATCGTCGTAGTTAATTACTTCACGAATGATGGCCTTAAATACTATACGTTTCGTCCTTCTCTTTAATCTAAATTTGATTAAAATGTCTTTACAATCGTACATCTATAATAATATATAAACTATAAATAATAATACATACTACTTTATTTAATAATATGTCAATGTGTCAATAAAATATAATTAATGAAATATTAATAATTTACATGTATACATAAACCTTGTCAGGAACTTATATTAATTTATTATAATATAATTATAAGACGAAACATGGGGTAGGGGTGTTTGGTTCAGGGGCGACATTTGGGGAGGAGGAAATAAACTGAGGAATTTATCACGCCTTACATTCAACTCCTTAAATAAAAACTGAAAACTGCCAAAACGCTCAAGGATCTTGAGTGATTTTCTATTACCGTCAAAGGTGACGAATTTTCAAAGTTTATCTACAGTTAGGCTATTGGTATATTTGCAAACATTGGTTGAATTGAAAAAAATAGAAATGTGCAAGTCTAAAAAGAATTACATCTCCTCGAAAATAGCAACGTTTCAAAAACCTGTTGGGAGCGATTCCTCCCTTCCAGTATCAATCACAACGATTAACATAATTTATTCTAGTATAAAAGACTATTTCTTTTTACAGTAATCCCTCGTTATCCGCGGAGGTTAGGTTCCAGTAAAGTTGCGCGGATAGAGACCATAAGAATACAACTAGACGTATAATAGCGATAAAATGTTTGGATTATTAAATAAAGGTTATTTCCGAATCAACCGCGGATAAAAAATCTGAGGATAACGTAGAATTATTAAATTTTTAAAAAATGTCAGACTTGATAATATTACAGCATTAAAATTGTATATAAAAATAAATTAGGACTCGATTTAGAGGAATTAAATTACATTTTTATTCATGGAACAATAGAAGTGCTAGTGTTGCTAACAAATATTTTGAAAAACCAACAATCTAATTACAAAAAACGACGAGAAAAAGACCAAAAAATCATTGTACTTTGCTTATTTTAATAAAGTAAAACTTAAATGATTTCAACAACTTACTTTGAAATTCTGTATTGAATAGTAGGTAGGAAATTAATAAATAATGATTATTATTTATTTTATTTCATTATAAGTAATAACCTAAAATAGTAGATTATACATAATACGGCGATAATAATTGAGGGGCTAGTTAGTAAAGAATGGCATTCCAGAGGAAATAGTTATTTTTACGTAAAACGTGTTTTTCAATTCAGCGATATAATAGCTGCGATTCTCAAATTGGGGATTGTCAACAAATATTTTAGAATCGCTAATACATTAAATAGCTAATGTTATATATTTACCACAATTCCCAAATTTCAAAAAATATTTTTAATTGTAATTTTTTTACATGGTCAATTTATCAAGGGTGAGAATTTTTTCGGTAAATTTTGATCCTTAATAAAATGCTATTTATAATAAATAATGTATTGTTCTGATTGGGAGAAAGTTTAAATATTTCATTTGATTTTTAATTAATATCTTAATTAAAACCTTTTTTATCTATTATAATCGCATCTAACTTACAAATTTACCGAACTATGATCCAACTAATTATTCTTATTAATAACTGCAAAAAATACACCAATATTGTAACTACTAGGTTTATGTCAAAGAAGAAAAATATCAGATTGTACAAAATATGCATTAGATCAAACTATAAAATATAAGCAAATAACCAAATAAATTATGAACGATTTTATTGTAAATATGAATTAATCCACAGTATTATCAAAAAAGAAAAAAAGTACAAATTTATGTACTCAACAATGTTGTTGAGGACACTAGTACAATGCAACTAAAAAGAGTACTGTCCTACAAAAATAAGTACATCTGGTCACCATATTTATAGTACATATCCACAAATATTAGTTTTGATATCTCGCTTTTATAGTTTACAGTGATAAAAGTTATATTGATGGAATAAGTCCAGAAGAAAAGTACTGGTTTGTAGTAAATATATTTCAATTTAATTCAAAGTATGTAATCCAATGCAATTTTATTAAATTCAAATATATATGGAGCTACGGAGTGAAACTATGGTCAATATCATAAAAGTACAGTCAAATCGCCCAAATGGCCATGTGCCGAATCGTCCGGCGCGAAATCGTCAGCGACGAAACGTTCCACTTCAAAATGCTGTAGACCTTGCTTTTCGGGTTAGATACTTGGGATCGTTTCTTCGTTTCTTTAAAATTCCACAAACTCACCAAGAGTATCTGACCCGAGAAGCGAAGAATATCTGTGGTGTGAAGTACGTCCGGCTTTCTTGCCTTTACTTTTTAATAATAATTTTCTTCGGTACAAAATGGCAACGTTGCATCTATTTTCGTGCTCAATAGTGTTGTTTTTTGGGTTGCTATTGTTTGATTGCAATCGTGCTCAAACGGATTGCGAAGAAGGTCAATCATGCTCAATCGAGTTGTAGCCGATTGTAGGGTATGCGTGTCTCTTTTATCGTCGTTGTCAATCGCACATGTGTTTGGTTATAAATTATGTTAATATGAAAGTGAATTTGGTCACGTGATGCTAATAAAAGTATGGTCGGTAATTCAGGGCAGTAAAGTTAGGAACATTGATTTGACTAATTTCCACTATTACAACGAAAGTTACCTTATATTGTCGGAAGTCAGTTGGTTCGGTAAGTTCGGTTGGAATCAATTCGTATATCTGTCGACAATCGGGTACCAATTCAGTATTTGGGAACCGACTTGAAGGCATCCTTATATTGTAGATTTTTATTAAGTCAAGCGTCGACGCCTCGAAGTTTTTGTTATCTCGAACTAAATTAAAACTACCACTTCACACAATAGCGAATTACGAGTATTTTCAATAATTCAAAATGAAATTAAAATAATTGATGTCGTTATCTCGAGAATAAAATAATATCACTACAGGGGAATCCGAAAATTGTGCAATACATTCGATAGTCATAAATGTTGGCGTGTAAAATAGTTTAGTAAAATTGAATATATTAAGCATAAATAAAATGTTCTTACGATTTCAGATAAAATCCGTTTAATTTCTTTATAGTTAGAAAAAGAAACGGCAAGAAATGTGATATGGTTAAAGAAGAGGAAACTCACGTCGTCGTATCTATGTTACATAAAATGTCCGGCATTGTACATTTCGCAATGTGTACAGCGATTATTGTACAAATCGCAAACTGTACAATGTTGCTGTACAAAGTAACTAGATTGTACAAGTTGCATTATACAATTCGCGATGTGTACAACAATTAAGATTTACAATATCGTGGATAGTGTTGATCAGAAATATAACTTAAACAGGCTTTAGTATGAACTAATGCTTTATACGCTGCACTGCTGTAGTATTTTAACGTGTAGATATTAGTGACTATTTTTTTTTTATAGTCACTAGTGTGATCATACAATCAAAATGAGTGCAGTTGAAAATAATTTGAAAGTTTGCTGAAAAAATTAAAAGTATTTTAATTTTAGTGTAAATTTGATGTCCATAACGAAAAAAAAAAATTTCTTTTGCAATTTTCGCTGTCATAACTCACTTGATTGTAAGAATAAATAATAATGTATGTATGTATGAACCTACAATGAGTTTTATGTTTTATGTTATATACAATATACTGATATGTATTGTTTGATTGTATAATAACGATGAATAATAAAATATTAACTATTAACTCTCACGTGCTGACATAATATTTGACGAACTATATGAATTTATATTTTTGATTTTCGTAATATTTGGTTTCATAATAATATTTTTTTTTATGTAAAAAGCTGTATGATTGTGGTTAAAATGTGATTTTAAAAATATGTTTTTTATAATTTTAAGTACTTAAAAAATAAAATGTTTGACAAACTAAATTTATTTATTTATTTTAGAAATACGTTATTATTTTTTTTTTAATATATACATAGATGTATTCACCTTTTATTAATTTAAAGACTCAAAAGAATATTTGATTATTATTGTACAAATCGCTAACTGTACAATGTTTTATGTTACTGCACAAAGTATCTAGATTGTACAGCAACATTGTACAGTTTGCGATTTGTACAATAATCGCTGTACACATTGCGAAATGTACAATTCCGGACATTGTATGTAACATCTATACGAAAAAACGTATCTACCGCTTACCGTTGGTTTGCGTCACATGTTATTTGCATACAGTTTTCTATCCAGCAATAATGTTTTTTGCGTTTTTTTCCAAGTTGTGCTTTATACTAGAGTTTAGAGTGGTATTTACACACAGTGGCGTATTTAGGGGGGTACTACATGGGCAGTGGCGTCATTTTGATTGAAATCATGGGGTAGTAAGCCTCTTAAATATTTTAAATTCAGTTGTGGTTTAATAGAACGAGGGAACAGTTGATGGATTAGTAAGTCCAAGTGAATTGTTATATTCGTGTTGAAAAAAATATATTATAAATCTCATAATATAATATTCAGTTTGAACTTTAAAAATTTATTTATCTTCATTAAGCACAATAAAATTTACGATTTCATATAATATGATTGTAAGTTCAAATGTATTCTTAAACTTAGTGAAGAATCATGCGCCGACCATCCCCTGTGATATAAATTTTTCAATAACTTTATCTTTGTTAACTTCTTGATTTGTATACGTACATGGAGTATTGATAAATTATTTAAGGGGGTTCTAGGTGATAAAATTTTCATGCGTTTTAGACCGATAAGTGGGAAAAAATTAGACACACATACAATATGCTAATTTTAATTTTGAAAAATAATTTGAATTCGTTTGCTTCTTTTCTATTATTTGTAAGAATCACTTTTTTTATTCTATTCACTTATTAACCTTTCAAAAAACCTTTATAATTTTGAAAAATTGAGAAAATTTATTTTGTTTATTTGTACATTACATAACCAAAATATCAAAAATTTATTTCTGACAAATATCATTCTCAAATTCAATATATATTTTTTATGATCATATTCTTTAAAAAAAAAAAGATAATTATAATATACTTTTACAAATTAAACGAGGGGTAGCATAATTATTAATATGCAACCTTAATAAAAATGGTGGGGTAGCAATTGTTCCCCTTCGCTACCCCCAATGACGCCTATGTTCAGGGATACTGGACCCCCCTCCCAGCACTAAAAAAAATCCAAATCAAACAAAATATGATCCTGCAATGAATTAAGTAATAATAAGTATAGAAAGTATATAATGCAACGAAGGAGATGGAGAGGGCGTTTTTAATTGAAAATTTTTTACATTTGGAGTGAACTCCTTAAAAATTATGATGTATTGTATACATATAGTAACTGTTTTAAAATTTAGAACCCCCTCCAAAAAAAAAAAAAAATTGAAAATACTCCACTATTTACACAATATAAAGTACATGCTAAGATTATCGAGCCGAAATGTCTCCACGTTGGAAAATTTTCGATTTGTGGAGCGGTTGGCAAGCAAGGTGAGTCGTGCCCTAGGTTATAGTTTGTATGTGTTAACTGTAATAGTAGATTGATCTGAGATGAAAGATTTAAGTGGTTAATTAATACATCTTTCTCTGGATTCTATCGTTAAAAATAGAACAAAAAAGGTAAAGAGCAAAAAATGCACGTATATAACATATAACGCGACCGACGGTCATGTAGATAACATACGACATGAGTTCCAAAGAACATACACTATTAACTGATTAAAAAAAATATATGCTTTATAATTGGAAAGGGTCACCAATTAATATTTTTGAAGGACCACTTACAGATTCTGAAAATCTACGGGCTATCGAAATTCAAAGTATATATATTTTAGATTCTGATTGGAGCGAAAAAGCTAGTGCTTAGTGCTTTTACAATGTTTTTTCCTGTTTTTTTTTTCTTTTTATGAAATTACTTTTTCGGATAGAAATATTTGTCCAAAAGTTGTCCACATAGTAATTTTTTAGATTCAAAATCGCATGCTGGTAATATTTTAAAGTAAGCATTTTTCAAAATTCTCAATATTTTTTCTAAAAACAAGGAAAAAACTTCCGAAAAATTTAATAAAAATGGCAAAAATAAGCAGTAAACGAGATTTTCATGAAATCGATTTTAGTAATTAAATCATTAATTACTTAAAAACTAATAGGACTGAAAATTATAAATTTTGATCCATTATCAACTATTGTGTAATACAAACAGGAATGCATTTACAAACAAATTTAGTGATATTTGGGATAAATAAAAAATTTTAGAATTGCCTTGTTCTTTGTGAGTGTTTATTAAATAACACTTTCGATTTTTGGTATTATTAACTGAAAATTTAACATTACCTCTCTTATGTACATATCTAATGAAATATTTTGTAACTATAAACCTAGTAATTTTCGGGTAAAAAAGCAACTTTTTTCAATTGAAACCTTAAAACTTTTAAAATTTAAATTACGTTCAATATTTTCTTTTACCAAAATATTCCTAAAATGCTTTCCTGCACGTGGATTAATACAAATTTACACCAAGAAAATCCCACCTAAAGAGCGAAAAAAAAACCAAGGTGCGATTTATAACCGGCTTTTTACAATATTAAAATATAATAGTAAAATTATTGAAAGTAATGAAAACATAATTTAATAATAATAATATGAGGGCTAAGATTATGCTTTGAAACCAGTATACCTGCTGCAGTCAATAAAAACCAATCATTAAAAATAAATTACAATAAATAAAATAAATTAAATTACAACACCATAAAGTGTTATATTGACAATTGTTTACATTTTAGTACATTGAAGGCAAGACATGGTATAAGACTATTTGATCGGTTTTCCAAGTTGTATGATAAGTGCTCATAGAAAAAGACTATAGAAGCCAGAAGGGATGCTAATTTTTTTTGGAAAAGAAGAAGTCGGTAACAACTATTATTAAAAAATAATTTCTCGTGTACCAACTTAGTAAACGCATCTATGTATGAAAGTATATAAATTTAATATATTGTTTATGTTACTCTATAGGTAGGTAGTTCATTTGTTATCTATGTTTACAATCGTATTTTAATTACAAACGCATTTTATTAATTTAAATAAAATTGAATGTCTCGGATTTTTTCCTTTCCCCCTTGGGTTTTAAACATAGTGAAAGTTTACTGAATTTGTATTATCTATTACTTTTTTTGCATCTTAGCTACTAAGCCTTTTAAGAAGTTATTTGTTTTGTTAGACAGTTGCGAGTAACATTGCGTAATTTATCCGCAATAATTTAGCCGACAAATGAACGTTGAGAGTAGACAAAGATTTTGCCCTACCCTCGAGAAAAGTAGATGAAATGACACCCCCGATTTGGTTACTCGGCAATTCTGGCCCTGTGCGAAGCGTTACTTTTTTACCGAATTCTGATATCCATCGGTGTTTCCGAATTGTTTCTCGAGAACGTACGACGGCGACGGAACCCGGTACCCGAACGGAAGTATGTCCAAGCTCTGGACGTGTGCTTTGACAATGGTGCCGGCTGGAAACCCGCCGAAACCACCATGGCCGCTGTTGTGGTCGTCGTACTGTTGTTGGTGATGGTGCTGGTGCTGGTGGTGGCCGTGGTCTCGACTGGGCTTCTGATAGTCGGTGCCGCCGTACTGCCCGTAATGATCGTCCACCACGATGGGCCGCGACGGTTGCCCGTACAGCACGTCTATCGGACCGGCTCCCGAGGACGGGCTCGGCCTACCCGTGGTCGACTGGTGGTGCAGGCCGTACAGCACGTCTAAGGCCGGACCGGTCGTGCTCGGTCTACTGGTGGACGATTGGTGATGCACGTCATTACTGTACAGCCCCGCCGATGGTGCCGGCTGCCCGTAGGACGACGAAAAATCCGGCACCGCGTACGTCGCCGTTTTCTTTGGACCGTGTTGCTGCTCCCGTCGTTTGTTGAACTTGTCAAACGGCTGGAAGAACGACTCTTCGTCTTTGGTCTTGTAAGTGGATGGCCACTTTTTCGGTGGCAGCGAGGGATCGTCTTCGGGGAACGCCGAGCCCCCCAGCGGCAGCGAGCTGCCTGGCGACAGGAACTCGTCCCCAGACAGGCCGCCGCCACCATCGCCGCCACCACCGCTGCCGCCATTGGCCAATGCAGATTCTTCGGTAGCGGTAATGGCGGAGGCCGTGGATGGGCGTCGACGGTCCGGTTGTA
Organism: Stegophylla sp. TES_Ste_2020; assembly: GCA_025469315.1. Taxonomy (NCBI): domain Eukaryota; kingdom Metazoa; phylum Arthropoda; class Insecta; order Hemiptera; family Aphididae; genus Stegophylla; species Stegophylla sp. TES_Ste_2020. Next base: position 11,020 of record JAIPRM010003645.1, read on the forward strand.
GTGGCGGGCTGCCTGTGCTGCTGGCAGCGGGCCCGAATAGATCCTGTTCGAACGAAATCGGGGACAGCGACGGTGTGGACGACGTGGAGATCAACACTGGCGGCGCGATGGACGACGACGGCACCGTTATGACGCTGCCGCCCGGCAACAGCGAAGGCACCGACACGGCAGCAGATGCCGCACCGCCCGCCGCCGCGTTGTTGATTACGCGGTACCCAATGTCGGCCCCGGCTACGTACTGCACCGTCCGCTGCACGCCCTTGTCGTCCACATACGTGTACGAGCCCTGCACGCGACCATTGGAATCGCTTACCTCGGACCGCCGCTGATCCGGCCCCGAAGCCGTGAACCCGTACGAACCGTCTTTGCCCAGCACCACGGATGTGTGACCGCGCGGCCGACCACCCGGCTTTCCCGGCGGCCCGCTGTAGAAAACGCCACTGAACGGGTCTGAGTCCGGGTGCGCCGACTTTATGTGGAATCCGGTTCCAGCACCGGCCTCGTACTGTACATCGTGTCGTTTTCCTGCAGATGAAATAATCAAATCATCAGCTCTTACCGCATATTCGTTTATATTATGTTGCAGTGGAATCCCAATATCCGATCAAAACTAGAACTTACTAGCAAAAACTAATGAATTAAATGAACGTCCGAACTATTTCTTATTCATTCAAATTATTAACTTTAATTATTAGGCGTCGTATAATTCCGAATTGTTTAATTTTCTCCTAGATTTTAATGACATTTTTCGAAAACTAGCTTTCACTAGTTTCACTTATTATTTGTTACCTAGCGGTGAGTACTAGTTCAATGTTAAATGTAAGAATATGATATTTAATAAAAATCAATAGGTACATATAGGTGTCTTGAAATCTTTAAAATATTATAGAAAAAAATAGAGTATAAATATTGTTTATTATTACATTGTTAAAATATGGTTCACTGCTTAGGATAACGACAACGAAACGGAAAAGTCAAAATTATTTAGAAATAAAAGAAAGATAATCTTAAGTCTTGTATTAATTATAATTCGCTTAAACGTTTAGATTAACCATAAAAGATCTGTGACCCATTAAGTATTTTTGTGTGACTCTCAAAAATCATAAATTCCATATTAAATATTACAAAACATGTTTGAAATAACTAGCTGTATTCTGCATGCTACTACAACAAGAACGATTTAATCTTAAGTGGTTTTCTGAATAACAGTTCTGAAAGACTGAAAATTGTACAAAAATGTATCTCATGTCCATCAATATATATTTTACAAAAATTTGTATTCAAAGACGAAATATGCAAAAAAATGTGTACAAAAATCGGCTTAGTAATTCTCACCTTGATGACATAATGAGAGAAGCATGTAGTAGTTATAAACCTGATATCACAAAAAAAAAAAAAAAAAATGAAAATAATGTCTCATCAAAAATCTTTCTAGTTAAAAATTTGTATTGTACGTACTATAAAATATAATTCATTTTGTTCATTATTATAAATGTATTTCTAATTTTTATTTTTCCTACATTTACCCCAATCCCCTTTCCTTTCAATTTTTGCTAAGCCTTGTGGCCGTTGTAATGGAACAAAAATATGTGGACTAAGTAAAAAAAAAATTGAGTATAGTTTGTTTAGATGTACTTCTAAAAATGTTTTACTATTTTATGCGTTACAATGCGACTAACGAGAGTTGAATAATTTGATAATATAACAATCTTGTATTTAATATCAACAACCAGTGGCGTATCCAAAGGAGGTGTTTGGGGTTATGATACCCCTTGAACCCTATTATATCTTATTATTTTATGAATTAAAGGTATATTATTATTTTTAATACCTTGAAAATATCAATATAGTTATGATTAATTTTCATGTTCACGAAATAGACTACTTTATCATGATTATCAGTCAAGTTTGATTAAGTTGACTGTGGCACATAATATTAAAATTTAAAGAAACGTTACAACCAATATTAAATTTTAAAGAGAGGTATTTAAAAAAAAACTATTTTAAATTTTTGTTAATATGAAAGGGAGAGAATGATATTTTTGAAAAATTACTTAATTATTAATTAATTAATTAAAAATTGAATAAAATTGAAAAGGCTAGGAACCACTGATTAAGAGGCCAAGTTGATTTAAAAAAGTTGTAGGTCGAGACTTTTGAATAAGAATTTCCATATGAAATAGTGTTCACAGAAAAAAACAAAAATAAACATCATTATAAGAACTCTAGCTTCTTCACTTCATTAGGAATCTAAAAAATTAAACGTATGTATAAATTATGTATTATATTACATGGGGTTGAATGGCAATGAGTAAGCATTTTCTTGGTACTCGATGGTTTACGTGTATTATTTTAGAACTCGATCGTAAATGTAATAATAATTAGTGTATACGCTCACCGACGTCGTCCAAGTACGAGTAGACACCTTCGACATGACCCCTGGAATCGGCGGTTTCGGATTTCGATTGCGTGGGCGTGCGAACAGTGAACTTGTAGCTCGGGTCCTCGTTTGGGTCGTGGTACCGGTCGTATGCCGGATCGTAGTTGGATGAGTCGGTCGGCACGGGTGGTGAATAAGGTAAACGGATTTGCGACAGGTCCGTCTGTCGGGCAATGTCCGGTCCGCGTGCGCGGAAACCTTTCGGGCCAGCCGAATATGACGTTTGTATGATGCGACCGGTTTCGGGACTTCTAGAGCCAAACCTGTTGAAAATCGGATTCACTGTTAGTTCCACGTGAACGAGAGGAAACGAAATGTAGGTGGTAAAGTTATGATGGGAATAATTGCAAGGATAGTGTTTGAAAATGATCTAAAATTAAAAACTACTTTGTAAAGTACTCAAAAGCATTTTTTTTAAATGTTTATACGCTATACATGTTGTGTACTTGTATATCAATATTTATTAAATACGTAGATACTCACTATATAATATGATACATAACTGTAGTTATGTTATTCCATTCGATGGTTAAAATTTCTAACAAATACTGTTGTATATTATATTAAGTTGTTTGATCTCTTAAGTGTATTTATATATATATTTCTATCAAAGAATACCTCAGTTCATAAAATTTTTAATAATCAATAAAAGATAAGAAAATAAGAAAAATAGAACCAATATAACATTATTTTTTTCAAAAACGCGGAAAATCTGACAAAAAACGGCAAAATATGCTATTACCGGAATTTACTTAAAATTTAAAATTGCTTTTTAACATAACTTCTTAAATAATGCAGGTAGGAACTTACTAACTTAACCAACTACTAAAAATGGTCACGAAAACATCTCATAAAAATTTCAAAAAGATTTGATCAATTTTTAGTTAAGTACAGCATTTTGAAAATTTCAAAAATTTCTCATTTGTTGTTAGTTTTTATGTAATAAAATGTTTGATTATTGATATTAAGACTTGAAAATTTAATATGATCTCACTGATATATATGTCTAATAGACCTGAAAAAATCTCAAAAATTGTTTGTCAACTTTTTTCTTTGTAACCGTTTGAAGTTAGAATTTCGACAAAATTCGTTAGTTTTACCTAAATTTACACACTTTAATGTACATAAAAGAAAATTTATGAATTGTATTTATCTACAAATAACGTTATAAAAATGTCAACTCGTAGAGAAAGCAGTTAGATTTTGCTACATGAAATTTTTAATTAAGTAATGAATTCTTGTAAAGTGTCAACTGATTATAATTTTTTATATTTAAATAATTAGGTATAGTATAAATTTATTGGTGGGGACACCCTCCTTGAAAAAATCCTAGTTGAGCCACTGTAAACAATATTATTGCAGCTCTTGTTAACTCTGCTAAATTTGCTCGCAACTAAAACGCGCGGTAACTGAGACTCGTGACTACTCAATCTACAGTCGAAATTAATTCGCGTGCAGTCGATTAACACTAGGGTAACGTATACGAGGTCTCGTATAAGTACATACGTACTTATTATTATTATTATTAATTCAAGACGGCGGCGGTTCAGGTTTTGCGGTCAGCTAGGATATGGTGTATTACGCACAATAACAATAACGTTAACAATAACGATAGCCGACGACGTGATCACAGACCGCATCGTTATAATGCATTAAACAGCAACAACACGTATAATATACGTCATGTGTACCTTCCGGAGACTACGTTGTCTTTGTTGGCGGCGGCCGAGTGGAACTGGTTCCTGTCCGCGTACCGGAACGCGTACGAACCGTCCGACGACCTGTCCGCGAAATCGCCTTCCGCGGGCGCCTGACGTTTGTCCACCGTCTCCCGTTCCCGCTGCAGCGTCGTGTCAACCGCTTTCGTCGGTTCGTCGTCCGCCGTGGTCGAGCGGACGCAGCCACACCACGTCAACGCCAACGCCGCCGTGGCAATCCACCAAATCGGCATCGGCTGCATGATATGATGATGATGATGATGATGGCGGCGGCTGCTAAAGCACGGGCTAAAAAAAAAACCGCGCGCGATTATTGTATAATTATTTTCTCGGTCGATCGATGTATTTGAAATATTTAATAGGGAATAAAATATGTCAGTAAAATTATTATACTCGTATCGACGATAAAACTGATAATATAAACAAAAAAAAATAAATATTCAAAGGTTAATACTCAATAATAAAATATAAAAAGTCTATTATATTATTATATAGCAGTGGTGGCGAACCCATGACACGCGTGCCAAAGTTGGCAGTTTGGAACGCAAGCTGAATTTCAGTGCTTTGCTTTCAATGGCTGGAAAAATCTTTATAACTAAGCCTGGCTTTCATCTATTAGAGGGTTGATGTGGGGTGGTAGAGTTAGTGTTTCTTGTTGGTTATGTAATGTCGAGTAATATAGGTATATAAAAATAAAATAAATAAAAATCAATGTATAGTAATTAGTGTTATTACACAATATAGTAATATAAAATAAATAAATAAAATAAAACTTGGCCTGGAGTATTATAATTTTTTCATTATTATTATTAGTATTATCAACGACCAGTTTCAATTATAAAAATCATCTTTAGGTTAAGAAAATATAGTCAATGAATAGAAAAACATGTATTTAAGTAAGAAATACAATGTAAAAACTGAAAAAAAAATGGTTGTTTTACATAGAGAATATAATAAGAGAGATCGTTAAAAATGAACAAAGTGTACACTGTACATAGACAGAGCCGTCTGAAGGTTTTATGGGGTCCTGGGCTCAACATGTTTCGGGGGCCTTAAATTACTAAACTATGATATATTATACATTTTTAACACATAATATATTATTATTTATTAAATATGATACTTTATCAGTAAAAAGTTAATTTTTATTTAAATCTCTGCTACTCCTCCGTCTCATAACCAATGCTCCTCTGTACATTTCAAACCACACACTTCATACAGATCTTCACATTCCTAAATTCACTGATACAGCTAAGCTATTTTACTCAAAATTTAGGAATATCCTTCAAAATCACCCCAATCCCAATATTAAAAAGCTACTATCTATCTCCATCCTAGGAAATCTCCCCAGAAGACTCAAAAGACAATGGCCCCGTGACCTTATAAAGAAAACATAATATGAATATTTAAATACCTAAATAATCGTAAATTCAAGTCGAAGTACCTTCACTGAACGGTTTCTTCCTTCAAGACATTCAAGCTATTGCACTTAATTTAATAAAAAACATACATTATGCTTATTGTACTTTTTTTTAATATAGATTGTATAAATTATGGATTAAAAATAAAAAAAAATCTCTGTTACTTTATTATTAAAACAAATCGGAATTACGATAACACAGTGCACGTCAAAATTATGTATGTGTGTACCAGAAATAAATTTAAAATTTAGAAATTAATCAAATTGTATTATTTAAAATTTTGGTACAAAGTTAGTTTTAATATTTTTTCGTTAGTCTTGGAGATTAAAAATATTTTAAGAAAAAAAAAATGTAAAATTATGATATTTAGTAAATAATGTAATCTATGGGCATTTGGGGCCCTTAAAATTTCGGGGCCCGGGCCCATGCCTTAAGACGGCACTGTACATAGATGTGTTAAAAAGTGAATTCTATGTGTGTTTATTATTTTTATCTAAAATGCATTGATATATTATATTATTCCTTAAGATATTAAAATTATTTCTCTTTATTTCATTGTTTATATATAACTCCTCTGTTACAGAATTAATATAATAACAATATACATATTTTAGATAATAATAACAAATACACATAGAATTCACTTTTTTATACACCTATGTACACTCTGTTCATTTTTAATGATTTCTCTTATTATGTTCTCTATGTAAAACAACTATTTTTTCAGTTTTTACCTTGTATTTCTTACTTAAATACATATTTTTCTATTCATTGACAATATTTTCTCAACTAGAAGATGATTTTTAAGATCAAAATCGGTCGTTCATGAAAAAAAAAATGTATAATACTCCAGGCTAAGTGTTATTTTATTTATTTATTTTATATTTGATATTAATTATTATTTATTTATTTTATTTTTACATACATATATATATATATATATATATATATATATATTATAGATAAAACTGAGCTCCAGCACGCGGCTGTAATCTGAATCTCACCGGTCGCGCGTTCGTTTAATATTGCACGAGACTGTGCATAATCGCGCCGCCTTGCGTAACGGCCGTCGTCAGGTCGTGCGTACTTGCATACACTTACATACGCATTCATTTGGGTATGCGTTCGGGCTATTATACGCGATTTTCAGCCCAAATATCGTATAATTGTACACTTTTTCGCGGTCCGAGTCACAAATATTATGACACACACGCGCGCGCGCAATTCACTAAAATTATATATCGTGTCATGTATACAGGGTGTATCTATTGTGCAGTCGGTGTAACCGTGGCAGTGAAGCAACTAGGCGGCAGCGACCACGGTTAGAGCCTTGGTCAACCTAAGTTCCTTGGGGTTATTAGTGATTTTCGTTTTCTACCTTCAATCGAGATTGACAGCGAAGGAAGTTTATGCTAAATTTAAAATTATTATCCAATGAACTGCGTGGTACGTTGCGGGTGTCATTTCTGGCATTTCAGAATGATATTATCATTATGTAAAACCATAGATTAATGGTAAAAGAAAACATTGATATTTTTTTAGAAAATCATTTTCGTATGACCAACTATTGCGTCAAGAATTCAAGGACACCATCGAACCAATTTTAGGGAGGGATGACTTGAAAATGAAGGTATTAACAGTTATTTTTTGTTTGAATTTAATAAAACAAAAATGATACTAAGGTAGTCAAAAAAAAAACAAAAAACAAATTATTAACTTTGTCGCAATTTGACGTTTACTATGCGTTTATAAAATACGACGGTTGAATAAATAGATAAAAATAAGTGCAAACAAATAAATGAGTTAAATTTTTAAAACAAAAAAATTGAAAATTTTAGAACAATAATAAAAAGAAATTTTTGATTCTGAGGCGAGCGAAAAGATCTAGTTAGTTACACTACACTGATGTTAGTTTTTCCTTCTTCTGTAAATGTTTTTCTAAACGGAAACGTGCTCTTGGTTCAAAACGTTTATCATATTTTTCCGATAGAGAATTTTGATAGAATAGTATAACTTTAAATAGGCTATTTTTCAAAATTCTCGATGGTTTTCCCGGAAAAAAAAATACAAAATACAAAATATTCGAATAAAATCGGTTAAACATGCCGTAAACTAGATTTTCATGAAATCAATTGTAGTTAATTCCAAAAATACTAGTACTAAGAACTTGAATTTTTAACCATTATCGACAATAATATAGGAGAATAGAACAGACTATATACAAATTTCAAAACAATTTCACCACTTTTAGAATCAATACAAAACTTTGGAAATTATCATCGAAATATCTACGTTTTGGTTACCTAGTACAATGACATTAAATACACCTCGTATATTATTATACAAGATGTTATTGACAGATATTCTGGCAGCCGTAAGTAAGTAGATACGTATGAGGATGTGTAATATCAAATATGACGAGATCACGATGCGTAGTGTGGAGCAGCACGATTGCGGACGTTAGAGACGTAACAGTAGGTTCACAATTTAACCTTAAAATCGACACGATTGCGGATGATTTTCAGTGTAACGTTGCCAAGTTTATAAAATTATTAAAAGCAAAGATAAATAATACAATCAAACTTCAAAGTTATATGTTTTTAAGTTATAGCCATATGTATTAAAAATGAATCCCGGTCAAAAAATCCAAATTATATAATTCGTTAAATTACATTGAACGTCGTTACACTCAGTAGCTCCGTTTGCTTCGCTCACTTCGCAAAACTTCCCCCGCTTCCTACGCAAGCTCTTGTCGCGCCCCTCGCACTTCGCGTTCGATTCAAATCGATATCAACCCTTGGCTTGATGTGCAACGTGGGGACATTTCAGTTTGATAATCTGTAATATAATACATATTTTGGATGCTTTTGGATTTTTTTCCTAGTTTTGGATTTCTAAGTTTTGGTGTTTTATCAGGATTTTAACCGGAATTTTTGTCGCCATTCGGCTATAACCATTTTAACTCTCTGAAAACACAATGTAATCCCTAAAAAAATGTAAGGAAACGTGATAACGACTAGTTGCATACAATGGTGGTCAGAAAGCATGAGCATGAAAACGTCTAAAAATATAGATCACGATAATATACTGAAAAATGGTTGTTATCGTCCTTTGCGACATAATATAATTTTATTATGAAACGCCAAAATATGTTTTTACTTTTCTATGATAACGTATAACGTGGAAACGATGCAAAACACGTATCGTCCGCAATCGTATTCCATCGCGTAGAGTACTTACAAATTATAATAATATTATATTAGGTATGCGACATACCGCCGCCGTACCTTTACGTGCGATGAAAACGTACAATAAAATATGCCACCGCCATTCTTACTTACACACTCATTTTATGATACACAAATTATTACGTGTACACTGTACACTGTACACACTAGCACAATGCTTTTATGTTATCGTCGGCGGAGACGACAAAACTTAGGAAATTCATCGCACGTCAAATAAGAAAAACACAGATATATCGTAAAAATTGTAAAAGCTATTTTTCATTTGCAGTGATACTCGTATTTAAGCAAATTATACATTTTTTGAACTGATAAACGACAACTCATTTGCGTGCCATAAAAATAATATTATCCTTCCTAAATCATAGAATACGTGTACACTCTGTTCTCGTATTCTTTTAACACAAGCAACAGGTAATGGTGTGTGTGTGAAAAATACATTTCTACTATACCGTACACCTACTTCATATTCGGTTCTGCGTCAAAAGATCGAATATAGTATGGAGCGAAAAGCAATATTATCGAATGCAAAAAGTCGAAAACATATTTTCAAGCTATAAAATATAAACGTTGAACATAACTGTTAAAAAAAATATTAGGTATTTGTATAAAATTAATTTAGCTTAATTATCTAGCGTGCAAATAGATAAAAATCGATTATTTGATACACGTATTATTTGAAGTCATTAAAACTATCAAATGCATATAACACAAATGATTTCTCATTACTTGTTAGCTAATATGTATTAATTTGATAATTGTTGTAATTAATCGATATTTGACAGATTTGGTGGTGCTAACTAATCGATTTCAATTCCATAAGAAAGTACACTATTAGCAAATTTCAATAAAGCTAGTTTGTAGCTACTAGCTACAAACTATAAAACGATTATCTATATCAGTATTATTCATATAGGACATAGGTAATATTCATTATTATTCTTTACACTGTAGTGACAACTACTACTGAAACAGAACTTACTGATTACATTATAGAAAATGTGTATTCATTTAGAATCTGCCTTTTTTCCACATTGGCGGAAAGTGTATAGAATAACGATCCTAAAAATACAAAATACTATTTCGTGCTGTAACACATAACAAATAGGTAACCTACAAATTTAAACTCATTCTGTCTAAAAACTAAAATATCATTCAAATAAATGTTTTTGACATTATTATTATAATACAAAATTCGTTGGTATTCCTCGTTTGGAACGTTTAAGGAGAATTGGCATCAATTAACGTGTAGGTATCAAATTAGTGGGAATAATATTGAATTTTAGAACGTGTAGGGTGTCTCACGAGAATTTACCTAGGTAATGAGTTATTCCTGTGATACCATTTATATTTAATCATTAATTGAATTTAGTGATTTTGTAAAACAGTTTAATATTTATTTTAATTTTATAATTTTTGAAAAACTTGAGGATAGGCTATTTTATAGGGTTTCAAGATTGAAGGGAAGGGAATTTTATTTCCATCAAACACTTCATTTTTAATCATTTTTTTAGTTTTTAGAAATAAAGATTAATAATTTATTTAACAAGTCTCACCAGAAAACTAGATGACATAAAATCAAAAAATATAATACACAATTTTTATGGCAACTAAAAAAAAAAAAAAAATTGACATCATGAGATAACGGAAATAAAATGTTGTAACTTTAATGTACTTAGAAAAATAAACTCTATAAAATGGCTATTTTAACTTGGTTTAAAAATATGAAATCAAAAATAATTTTTACCAAAACATAAGATTCAATTTAAATATGAAATGTTTGTCCGTATCCTAGCGAGTTGTAAATGAAAAAAAAAAAAAAAACAGAATATGATTACTTAATTAACTCAGGAGATATCGCAATGGGCGCATCCTCGTGGGAAATTGTTTAGGAAGTCCTTACAAACTAAACCACTTTATTAATAGTAATGCCAATTTAAAAAAATAAAAATATATTTTTAATCTTGTATGTAAACACCGACAGTTTGTAAAGACTGTAAAAGCAAGAAAGAAAATGTGCTTAAATGAGTTCATAATAAATTTCGGGATTGTATTTATGTGAACATACTTTATTTGCGCAAATTAATCGTAAAATAATAAAAAGTGCACAAACGCCTTTTTTTTTGCTCCTCTGCCATAAGAGATGAAATTCCATATAGAGTAAGGATATTGGATACCAAAAACATTAAAATTGGTCATTTTCTATTTATTCATCAATAATTTTATGTACAATATATCCCCGTATTTACTAATATCCTATTTGTATTTAAAAAATTAAATTTATATTTCTAAAACTATAGAAACATTACAATGCAATCGCGATTCATTCACAGTGTCTGTCCCATTTCTTATTTATGTGATCCGTTTCAAATGAGAGTTTGAATGAGATAAGAGTTGACAAGTATTGAAAATAAATAACTAAATGATCGTTTAAATGATTAACTTCAAATCACTTACACAACATTGATTCGCTGAAAGGAGTTTTTTCTATTGAAAATGATTTTGGACGGCGCTTAGTATAAGCAATATATCAACACCTACGCGTTGTTGACATTGATAACTACGATTAATTATTATTATTTAATCTAGCAATTAAAGCGGATGGGAAAATTTAAGTAAATATGGTCAAGGTTATATTTTGTTAAGCATTATCTACTCTAATTACCTATAGCATAATACTTGCATAACATGCTGTGAAAAGACCTAAAATTATTTTTTATTTTACGAAACAATCATCATTATAATGAGAAAGAAGAAAAAAATTATTCCAAATATATGAAAATACAACTTTCGTCAAATAAATGAAATATAAATATCACGTATTTTCGTTTGTTTACTTGAAACCGTTAATGGTTTTAATGATTTCGATTTTGACTTTTAAAATTATTTTTAGTTTTGATAACTAATCCGGTTTCCCAAATTTTACTCTTAGTTATCTGTTAAAATAATATTTGATTCAGATTACTGCCTAGTCTGGAAAAAAAAGTTCTCTACATTATGTACTAAAATTATAATAAATTGAAAATAATAGTAAATTCTGATATCTACACGTTCATAAAGATAAAGTTTTCCGAGTTTTGTGCTTACCGCTAAATTTTGATATCAGTTTTTAGAAAGGTTACAAGAACAAAAACTTTTTATTTTTTATTAGTTTTGGTAAGAGAGAATTAAAAGAACTTAAGTCTTGACCGGTATTCCAAAAACCGGTTCCAAGCCCTTGGTTAAACTGAATTACAAGTGCTCAAAATCTAACCTACAATTTTCTTCAAAAACGATTTAATTGTTGTGTTATAAATAATATGATAAATATGTAATCAATAAAAGACATTTTAGAGTTTAATACAAATTTGATCTAATCTTGGATATTTTAATTTCAAGTGCAGACGTATTTTTATTTATTTTTTATTTTGACGCGTTATGAACAATTATTTATTCTTGAAAACACTTGAAATATACAAGAATAATTGTGGTTGCGTTGATTGATTAATTAATTAATTATAGTGTAAAATTTATTGATGACAGTGGCATATTATTAAAAATCAACTGAAGATACACGCAAAGTAAAGTTGTTCACTATTCTTCTTATTAAAAATATATAAACAATTTTTAACCTATATCTACTTATTTGAAATTTAACTTGTGAATGATTATGATATAATATATCTATGTATGTGTCTATTTTTCAAAACATTATTCTATAAAATATTTTTAAACTACCATTTATCGAGGGGAAAAAAAAAATTATCTTAAGATTTTTTGCAGCACACCTTATAAGCACTTCATGTTTAAATATCCAAAGCATACTAATTTTTCGACTAAATGAGTGCAATACGTATTATTTGAGCTACTTTATGTGCAATAATATAATATTTGAATATGTACTTACAAAAATATTGAAACGCAGAAGAAAATTATTGTATATTTTTGATGTATCCTTAAAAGATTAGGAGGTTTTCTCTGGTACACCGACTTATTTTGAATGGCGCCAAAAACTGAATGGTCGACCGTATATTCGTTCCGTTCAGAATTGATGTATATACATCTAAGGTCTTGCCCATTACACCGTGAAGATGTTAAGATGATACCACTGACGTCACGGTCAACAGGTGCCATTGGTATATTGTTAATTTTATAGTTTTTTATATTCGAAATATTTGCAAATAAGAATCACTTAGTAACCTATCTATTGTTAAACGTGTGGACTTTCATTATGGACTTTTAATTTATCCCATTGTATACATATGAGGTGCCATAATTTATGACCTCAATAAACATTGCGAAATCATTTATATAAATAATCGCGTCGATAAAGTCAATATGAGACATTTGTTATCAGTAGAGATTAAGATAAGAAAATATTTTGAAAACAATATTAAAAAGTTTTTCGAAAAATATGACATTAATTAAATGTATCTATTGACTTTACTCACTGCCTAGAACCCAAAGATTCTCAGCCCATACTCCGAAGGGGGATATCTAGGAGTTCTGACTTCCGTAGCCACATGCAAATACCTCTTAACATTTATCTTAATTCGGCAGTTTTTTCTTTTTGTAACTGGATTAAATATTATTACGTATGTTCTAAGTTCTTGTACAAATTAAAAACATACAAATTAAAAAAGCCGGACATACTTCGCACGATGGGTATTCTTCACACTTCGAGTGAGATATTTTTGGCACGTATGTTTTATTATAATGAAACGATAAATCATTTCCTTAATAAAACGGTTCTGAGCAGAGCTTTAGTTAATATACAATAGTAATTGTCAATATTATGTTGAACAATTGTTATTTAATAATAAAATAAACAATTGTACAATTTATTATTCGCGTAAATGAACATAAAAATAAATAACAAAATTCATTAATTTTTGTGTGATTGTACTGTGTACACTGATCTTACATATTAATAGAGACACCCAAGAGGGGGTTCTTTATATGTGATTTATATTCTTCATTTGTTTGTATTAATATATTACATCAGCGATACGTAAGCGGCGGCGTTAATGCATACCCCATGCAAACTTTATGGTTCGTGCCTGGGCGATAATAGACTGCAAGTACCAAAGTTTTAATTGAGTTTCTATCTTATAATTAAAACCAAAATTAATAATTTTGATTATGTATAAAGTTATAAATAATATTTTTGACTGTCAATATTATTAAATATTATCTTTATTAATTTTGAATTCTAATTCTAAACGGGTTCATAGTTACCACAGATGGGAACCTTAAATGGGGGTTATTAAATTATAAATCGAAATTGCTACAAAAAAGTTCATCAAAGTATCTAAGGCACTGTATTTAATAAAATTTAACTAATTTCTGCAAGCAAATTTTCATATTTTTTATAGAGGGTTTTCAGTAAGATTTGACAAATATATTAATATAACTTTTAGATTCTGAACGAAGTGAAGAAGCTTATGATTTTATAATGATGTTTATTTATTTTTTTTTCTTTTTTTTTTTTTTTTTTCTCTTTCTGTAAACACTTTTTCGTATAGAAATACTGGACCAAAAGTTTCGATCAATATCTCTATAGAACCGGAA
>JAIPRM010003646.1:4503-21412 GCA_025469315.1 Stegophylla sp. TES_Ste_2020
ACAATATCTACGTGACATCCTTATGACTTTTTTTTTCATTAATTCAGGATAACTAATAATATTGATTTAAAAATAAAATATGTAGACGAGTAGGGTATTTATTATTCAGGTCAAACAATTTATAAAGCGGGCCAAATAACTATAATATTGGATTTTAAATACGCAAATGTATACCCTGCGCGGTCCAAATGACGCCTCTGGTAGTTTTTTTTTTATTTTTGATTTTTATTCATTTATTTATTTTTGATTTTTTTCAAAATATTTTGTTTTGATTCATTTAAAACACTTTTTTGCATAGAAAATATTAGTCCAGAAGTTTCTACCAGTAATTTTTCTAATCAGAATTTTCCACTACTACACTGTACTCTGGTATGAGAGGTCAAAGTTTTCAAAATTTTTAAGTAAAATTATCTTGAATAAACCGAAACAACCGGTCAGAATCGTTTCATTGAAGAAATTATTTATCGTTTCTTTAAAGTTCAATACACCTACCAAGACCATCTCATCCGAGTAGCGAAGAATACCTGTGGTGCGATTATGTAGTATGACAAGCCTCTTAACCTATAAATTTAAGTGTATTTTAATATTTTTAATCATTTTATGAAAAACATTAATTTTTCCCTGTTTAAAATTCAAACAATTTATTTTTTTATTTATTTTTTCTTTGTGTAATCTGGAATTCAAACAACGTTTAATTATTCCAGAAACAAAATGGGCCAAGATTAATTTATATTTTTAATGCTAATTTGAAAAAAAAAATTAACAACATCGATAAAAACTTTTTTTACTAAATCGTATTTTTTTGATCGTCTTATTGAAAAAAAATAATAAATGATATGCGACAAAATTGAAGTTTACTTTAATTTTGTTTCTTTCTTTGAGATTACGAAATCTTTTTTTTTTTTTAATTTTATATGAATAAACACATTTCAAATGAACATTTAAAATAGAAATTGATCTCTTAATAAAAATCTCTTGCTTACGTGTAGATGAACGTAGTTTGAGTGTAAAAAAAAAAAAAAAAATCATGTATTTTAAACTTGGCAAAATCTATTTTTTTTTTTTATAAAACGATCAAAATAACTTAAATTTCATTGGTAAAAAAAAAAAAAAAATTAATAATAATTAATTCTAAGAAGAATGTACGCTTCGTATTTTACCAAAAGAAGGATAATAAAAGAAAATAATAATAAAGTCCTTCGAATTTTCGTGCACCTCATAGCACTGCCGGTTTTCCCGTAAGGTTTTCTCATCACGTAATAATTAATGTCATTAATAGTAATTATTAATGTTTCTGTTCAAAGTGCGCACAGACATCAAACAATAACAGCAGACGATAATATGTTTCTACGAATATTGCTTTCTATCAGGTTCGCTCGATGAAACACTTGTGAATAATAATAAATTCCAAAAATTAAACGGATCTTGCGCACACAAACAATGATTCTTCGATGTTTTAAATTAATACAATGCGTTTTTCTCGTCTGAAAGTCAAAAGTTAAAACTATTTCCATGAACCGTAGCAATAATACGGTTTAAAACGAAAAACAAAGGGTTATTAGTTTTTGTGTATAATTACGTATATCCGTGCAAAGGAATATCGACGGACGGGATTATTGTGCTACCTATTATTTTAAATAAATGTATGTATACGTATTTATAAATAAATATAATTACGTAATTTATCCGAACAAATGGTTATATTTTTTCCTATAATTGAAATTTGTGCGCCTACATTGCGTCGTTAAATTAATTTAATTTTAAACTCGAAAAGTTTTAATTAAAAGTTTCGGAACAGTTTCGGAATTTATTTGAAAAACATTTATCATCATCTTATTGATGGGAACCTTATTTTAATTAAACACAATTTCTTCTCCGTATATTGCGATCAACACAAAATGGTTGGTGACTGTTGATTGTGTGTAATATAATATTATCACCATCGAATGCAATGTAATATTATTATTAAAACGTAATATTCGACAATGGCGTCGTCGTTCGTTTCATGTCAGAAGAGACAATATTGTTTCAACTGCTATATTTTATACTTGCACGGTAAATGTTCGACAACAGCAAGAACTCAACGTTGTAATGTAAATTTACACTTGTAGGATTCATTCGCAGAAATTAATTCCATTAAAATTTCAAGGATGCTATTACAGATTTTTTCAAGGGGGTGGAAATTTTCAAATATTCAATACTATCATAAACATCTTTACATTTAAGAATTTTGTGTTTAAAAATTTAATTAAATATGGTATTTGATTAATAGGAACTTTTCATTTTAATATCAATGTTGAAAATATTCCGGGCTAAATTCCGTTCTTTAAAGAGGTCATTTTTTGAATTTATCAATTCTTCAATTTTTTTTTTTTGAAAAAACTACCCAAATTTGACAAAAAAGATCATCTCAGTTCTTTTATTCCCAAAAAATAATATGATATCAAAAATACGTAATTGTATTTTATATTTTATTTCCCTCCAGCATTGGTATTAATGAACAATACAATTTTGGCTACTGCTTAACTGATAACTATGGTTAATTCAACTATGACTATTATTATTAAAAAAAATATATATAGTACAATTTTTATTAAAAGGATTTTACTTATTTGTTATTATTTTCGAATAAAAATATTAAAATAATGTGTGTTTTATTTTAAAAATATTTCATAATTCATATTAATAAAAATACTAAGTATTTGGATATTGGTCTTTTGTATTAATCTTTTAATAATTTTTTATTCTAATTATTCCCTTATTATATTGTATTCAAACTAAAAAGTTACTTTTTTATATTAATTGAAAAGGCATTTTAAGCATCGGTATGAAACATTAATTTGCTCATCCATGCAGAGAATAAACTTTAATTGATTCTCGTGATATCTTTAATGTTCCAGGAAATTGCACATCTCTAATTTATACAGCCAATTTTCAACTCAAATATAATAATTCAAATGTTTGGGAAACCTTATAAAATCAGATGAAAAAACATGTACAGAGGAAATAAAACAATGGATCGGACAATATAAAATAGCGTATTTTATTAAGAAAAAGAAAATAATTTCACCGATAACGTCATTGACTATAGAAGTTCAGAAAATTGCTATCAGAACATACGTGTGAAGAGTATTGTTTAATATGGCTCTGAGGCATTTGTGATAAATGAAACAAAGAAAAGATCCCAAAAGGCATTTGAGATGTGGTGCTGGAGACGCGTGGAAAAATTGGATATTCGGATAGAAAAAACTAATTCTGAGGTCATAACCCGTGATGTATATGATAACCGCAATAAAGAAAAAAAAGACGATGGGAAATGATGAGCAATGTTCTACGTCATGGAGAAGAAAACTACACCACATAATAATATTGAAGGCGTCATATAATGGCGGAAAACTGCCGGAAGACCAAGAAACTCGTATATTTTTTTTACTAAAAAAGGACGCAGGGGTTAATACGCGCACATCTGAATAACCTGTCTAGCAGAGGATCAGGACGAATGGAAGACTAAATTTTATATGCTGTAAACCAAACAGATGATTAAAAAAAAAAAAAAAAAAGCCATAGGTAAGTAAATAATACATTATATTACATATTTTAATGTTTGAAGCTAAAGCTTAAATGTACAACAATAAAATGCACAATGATTAAAGAAAACGGTTGTATAGAAAAAATGTAAGTGTTCAAAAGTAGGTGTAAAGTGTTTAAATAAATAGCGGTCGCTAGTCCAGAAGTCTATTCATTTTTATTTTTTCGTCAATGAATACAGTGCACATTATAATAATTTTTAGATTCTGAGCGAAGCGAATGAAAATACAATGATGTTTTTTTTTCGTTCTGTAAACACTTTTTCATATAGAAATATTGATCTCAGAGCCTCGATCAGCCACTATTTGATTCAAGCATCGACTCTAGATGGTACTTTATACTTAGCTTTTCTCAAAATTCACATTATTTCAAAGGGTTAATATTTGACCCCATTGTTGGTAAATATTGTTACCCGATTGTTGGTAACAACCACAATTTCCATGGTTGTCATAGTTACTATGATTATCATGATTACTACGGTTCCATGGTTACCTCTCCCCCGTGGTTACCATAACAACCGTGGTAACTATGGCGTCCGTGTGGTAATCATGATAAGCACGGCAACCAGGGTCATGTAGTAATTATTGTTACGTGGTTAATGCATAATCACTGAACCTTAGCTCAGAATCGTTTTATCGAAGAAATGATTTATCATATATATATATATATTTGTAATATAAAAGCCTTCGAATCAATATGTGTATACGCAAAAGTGTTTACAGAACGGAAAGAAAAAAAAAGAAATCATTATTGTAAATTCATAGGCTTCTTCGTTCCGTTCAGAATCTAAAAATTTGGGGTGCAAAATAATTATTTATATGATTTAGCATCCCTATAATGATATCAGTCTTAAGTGGTTTATTAAAAATATAGAGACAAGGCTCCAAAGCAATGTATGTATAAATATGTACATTTCACAAAAAAAAAAAAAGCCGGACGTACTTCGCATGATGGGTGTACTTCGCACGACGGGTGGTATTCTCTCGATGGGCGTATTACATTTTAAAGAAGCGATAAATCATTTCTTCGGTAAAACGATTCTGAACGAAGGAAGTTAATAATATAAGAAAAAAAAAAAATTTTCAAAAAATGTCCAAAATTTTTTTTTCACATTTTCAAAATTTTCTTGCGCAAAAATCTTTTTTATAGGATTTCCTATCTATGTTTAAATATTCATAAAATTCGGATCAAAAAATGATGGTTACCGAGTCGTTTTTGTCAAATTTTGGGTAGTTTTTTCCAAAAAAAATTGAAGAATTGAGAAATTCAAAAAATGACCTCTTTAAAGTACAATCTAGAGGCAAATCCGGTTTCAAAAAGTCACTGATTGAAACTTTTGCACTAGTATTTCCATACGAAAAGTTGTACACAGCAGAAATAAATAAACATCATTGTAAAAACACTAGCTTCTTCACTTCGTTCAGAATCTAAAACCATACGTTTCGATAATTTTTCGATTACGTTTTCTATTGTAGGTGTCGGCTCGGATCCAAGAAGAGGGTGATGTGAGCAATCCCCCTCATCTAGAAATTTTAAAACGCATATTAAAAACGCTTATGATGTGTAAAAATTTCAATTTGAAGTGTATCTTATTTTTTTATTCTCTAATTCCCCCTCCCTCCCTGATTTAAGTCCTGCATTCATCACCGAGTTGGTGGTAACGATTAATTTCAGTTACAGTAAGTGACGTACAACACGAGTACCGAAAACCATAATATAAACCAAACGATAGATTTAAATTACCATTCTTTGTGCTCCTTCGTCAGAGCTCGACGTGGATGACACACTACGTTGACTGCTGGAACCCTGCAAAGAATTTAATTAATAGAATTTACCAGTTATTCGCATACATGGTTGCCGCTCGACGGGAATTGTATCACGGGGGGGGGATAATACTAATATAAAGGAGTCAAACTTTGAGAAATAATTTAAAAAGTGAATTCGATATTCACAAAAGGCAAAATTCGCGAGAATTTATTGCTATTTAACATAGTATTTTATCACCAGTGTCGCGCCCAACTTAAAATTTATATAGACAAAGATAATTGGTATTAATGTATCAGAGAAAAATATAAAATATAGTTAAAGTGAATGTTATTTGGATGAAGATAAATAAATAAAAACCGTTTTAATTCAATTTTGTTGGAATTAAATTTAAAAAAAAAGTTTTAAAGCCGTTTTTGTTAAATGCTGGATAGTTTTCCCTAGATTTCGGTTGAAAATGGTGGGGAGGAGATAACGAAAGAGAGTGGTGGGGCCACAAATTGTTGGCGGTCACTGTTGTTTACTTATAAAAATAATTTTCCTAGAATATTCATTAAATTATTTTTTACTGTATTTGAGAAAATGATATTAATAACTCTAATTGTGTAATTCCCGAGTACAAATACAGACATACATAACAATTCATGTTACTATTACATTAATTATTATAATTTAAGGAAAAGAGTTCATTTGTTTCTATCGAAATTGAAAAATATGTAATGGGGAAGAGGATTAATGATCACTAATGATGTATGTAGGCTATTGATAAATGCTAAAAATTGATTTTTGTTTCAAAAGAGATTCACGTGCCGCGCTAGTGTAGCGTCACAAAAAAGTAGGCGGAATTGGCGTTTTATTAGTCTTTATATTCTCTGATCAATATTACTAATTAGGGCTTACCGATATATTTTTTCCGTTTTTGCCTCCTCCGTTGAACGAAGACGAAGACGATGACGACGATTTCATTTTTTCTCTTCGCTAAACGCACGGAAATATACGTAAGTCAATTATTTCGTATTGAAACATTACTATACGTAGTAATGCGTGTATAATTTATTTTTCTCAAAAAATACTTGCCTCCATTTCACTAATGTCCTCCGACTCCTGTCGTTCGGAATAACTTTGTTGATAACCCTGGTAAAAGTTAAAAATAAAAACCCGTACATAAATTCGCATCACGGGTATTCTTCGTCGCTACTAGGGTGTGATTTGGTGGATGCGTTTAATTTAAAAAAAAAAAACAATAAATTGATTCTTCGATAAAATACGATTCCTAGTGAAACTTTAGTTTAAACGAGACAATTTTTGTTGAAAATTAATAATTTTTTAGGCTAGGAACGGGTAAAATACTAAAAATGTTCTTTCAACTAAATATTATTCATAATTATTATAAAATTTGAATTAAAAAATAAAAAAAAAAAAAAAAAATAGTGGTAAATGCGTTTTTTTCAAATTTTGGGCAGTTTTTCCAAAAAATTTGGAATAACTACAAAGACATTCGAAAATTGACCGCCCCCAAAAGTACCATTTAGAGCCCAATTCTAAATTCATAATGTTTCCGAGTCCTTAAAGTTATTTACCGAAGTGTTTGTTCCACTCTTGTCACGTCCGCCTTGCAAAGAAGACGATGACGATTTGCGATCCATCCCTTCGATCTAAATAAACGAAACAACACGGTTGTTTTTGTTTAAATTAAAACGACGAACGCAATACTAAGGCGTTTTGAATTTTTTTTTTTTTTTTTAAGCTTTTTTATTAAATACTATTGTGTAATTACCATTGTCGAGTCGCCGCTCTCTTCGTACTCACTCGATTGACCGACCGAACTCCGTCCAACGTTCTAAAAACAAACATTTTCATGAAAACAAAACGGCCCTGCGCTCGTCGTCCCTATCAGAACTTAAAAACATAATTTTTTAGCACTCACTGACGAAGACGTTCCTTTTTTTTCGCATCCACACGACGACGACGAAGATTTCCCTCCACTTCCGGTCGTCTACAACGTGTTCAATACACGCACATTATAATTAGGGTTTTAAAATTTCAAGAAATTTATTTTCTTGGAATATTTCATTTCCGTGAAAAATAAAAAAATCCAAAATTATATATATATATATAATCAGAAAGAGAGAACAATGAACGTGTTTAGAAATCTTATACGTATGTCTAATATATGAAAATTTAAAAAATACAAAGAATTTATTACTTATTGGTGTGTAGTGCCCATGGTTTTTTATTTGTTACAATCTCACATGAATTGATAGTTTTGTAATTTTTAACAATTTTACGTTTCTTTTAAAGCTTTTCAATTTACTGTAGGTAATGACAGCCTTATGACAACCTAAACTGAATCATATTTTTAACTGATATCATATTTTTAATAAATTCAAATTGCAATGGAATTTCTGTTTTATCGCATTTTTCTTTTCTTTTTTTTTTCTCGAGATAATCCAAGGAATACTTGTCGTCTCTATTTAAATACAATAATATCCACCTAATTGAATTATAGATATTTTAGATGTAAACGTTTGTGTAAAGATTATCAAAATATTATTCTCATCTTTGGATTAATTTTATGAGAACTGTATTAAGTTATTTTCAATAACAAATATTTTTTTTTGGTACATATTATCTATTACTAGTCTTTGACATCATAGTCAAACTGTCAAAATCTATTATGAGGAAATTCACAGCTTTAGTGACATTATCAGGTGTGGTTGATAAAGTTTCACTTCCCAATACAAAATAATTATATCATCTGCAGCAGATATCAGTAAAAAAAAAAAATATATTTCATAATTTCATTGAAATATTTCACATGAAACATATCAAATTGAGAACCCTAATTATAATAATACCTATTATTATTATTATTACTAGCATTAAACGTGCTCCTATTTTCCCGTGAAAACCAGTCCAACCCGTAAAATTTGAATATAACACATCAATTTACATACAAATAAACGCGATAATTTCACCTGAGAAGCTTTAAAACTTTAAAACATTCAGTTATTGTAAAAAAAATCTTCAAAATATGCAAAAGAAAACTTGCATATTTTTTTTTTTTATCCCAAAATTCCATAACAGATTTCTGTTCTACTAAGCTGTTGGGAAATGCTATTCTATCCTATTCCAACTCATTACCGACGACTGGCCGTTATTTCCGCTATTTTTGGAGTGCGATGACGACGTAGTAGAAGATCCGCCGTGTCCACCGATCTAAACAAAATACGCGATAATGGCGCTTTTAAAACATTGTACACTGATATTGATTTTCACAGCATGATATAAAGCATTATTTACCCCTTTCTGACCGTTTTCCATTGATTGGGAAATACCGCGTCCGTTACTCTAAAACAACAGTTAATATCACATCGATCTATTCGAAAAAGTGTATACAGAAAATAAATAAAAATCATTGTAAAAACATTAGTTTCTTCACTTCGTTTAGAATCTCAAATAATAAAATATAAATATTACCTACACAATAAATTTCTAATTCACCCCTAGGTACAATAAGGGGGAGGGGGAGTGCTTGAGGGGCTAATCTCCCCAAAAAAAAAAAATACTCGAAGCTTATGAAAATTACATAATATATTTTTCATTGGGGAGGAAAAAATTCAATTATCATCTGAACTCGAGTCTGTTTTTAAAATAGGAAATTAAAATAACAAAATTAACGAGTTAATGTTCACCTCTCTTTCACCATTTCCTTCTGACTGCGAAGTACAACCGTGTCCCTTGCTCTAGAACAACAGCAGCGAATAAACGTTAGACGCGATTTCTGAATAATAATATTAGTACTTATAGAATAAAATATTTCAATATGAACTGATTATTTACCACTGTGGTGCCGATTTTACCATGGTGTGACTGAGAAGACGATGACGATTGGCCTTGTATCTAAAAACGATCGTACGGAGAACATAAAAATATTTCTACATAATATACATAAAGATTTTGTTAAAAACGATTTAAAAAAGCTGGACGTCCTTCGCACCACGGGTGTTCTTCGTTCCTCGGGTTAGATACTCTTGAAGGGTTTGTAGAATTTAAAAAAAAAAAAAAAAACGATAAATCATTTCTTCAGTAAGGTGATTTTGAACGAAAGAAGATAATAACGTAAAGAACAATAATAGTCGTCATTTTCAAACACACTCACCAAGAGTATCTGACCCGAAAAGCGAAGAATATCCGTGGTGCAAAGTACGACCGGCTTTTTTGTCTATACTTTACTATATTTTTTTACTTTACTTTAATTTTTTCTATCTTATAAATAAAGAAAAGGAAAAAAAGTGTTAAAGAAATGCCCAAATTTTTTTTCACATTTTCAAAATTTTCTCTCACGCCAAAATCTTTCTTATATGATTTTCTATCTATGTTTATATTTTCATATATTGCGGATCAAAAAATGATGGTTTCCTAGTCGTTTTTGTCAAATTTCGGGTAGTTTTTTCCAAAAAAAAAAAAAAATTGAAGAATTGAGAAATTACATAAATGACCTCTCTAAGTACAGTCTAGAGGCAAATCCGGTTTCAAAAATTTATTGACAGAAACTTTTGGACAAGTATTTCTATACGAAAAAAATTTGTACACGGAAAAAAAATAATAAATATCATTGTAAAAACACTAGCTTCTTCACTTCGTTCAGAATTCTAAAATAACAATACTTACCGTCATTTCGCCTTTTTCGTGATGGCCATTAGAGCGTTCACCTTCCTAAAAAAAATATATACAATAGTATAAAAATGTCACTAAATTAAATAAATAATAATCTAAATTAATATATGTATATTTTTTCTTGTTTAGATTATTTACTACTTAACAATTCAGATATATATATATATATGTATACACATTATTAATTTTTCATCGACATCTTTATTTTGTGTAATATATATGCAATTAAAAAGCCGGACATACTTCGCACGATGGGTGGGATTCTCTTGACGGGTTTATTTAATTTTAAAGAAACGATAAATCATTTCTTCAATAAAAAACGATTCTGAACGAGGGAAGTTAATGATGAAAAAAATTAATTTTTCACATTTTCAAAGTTTTCTTGCTCCAAAATCTTTCTTATATGATTTTCTATCTGTGTATAAATTTTCATATAGTTCGGATCAAAAAATTATGGTTTTTGTCAAATTTTGGGTAGTTTTTTCCAAAAAAAAAAAAAAAAAAAAAAATGAAGAATTGAGAAATTCAAAAAATGACCTCTTTAAAGTACAATCTAGAAGCAAATCCGGTTTCAAAATGTTATTGATCGAAACTTTTGGACAAGTATTTCCATACGAAAAGTTGTACTCAGAAAAAAATAAATAAATAAACATCATTGTAAAAACACTAGCTTCTTCAATTCGTTCAAAATCTAAAAATGAATTATAATATAGGATAATTTGAATATTCTGAACGCGGGATATTTTGAGGGGAACCATACCAAAATAAAAACTCTACAGTAAGTCGATGGAGATATTAATTTTTACCTTCGTGGTACAGCTGGACGATGACGACGATGATTTACCGCCTTTTTGAATCTAAACACGAAGATATTATATCAAAAAAAAAAAAAAAAAATTAAAATACTGAAAAATGATATTACGAATTCGAAATTTGTCAAAAACAAATAAATCAATAATAAAAAAATAAACAATGTTTACCGTCGTTTCTTCTCCGTCTCCGTGGTGCCCGCTACAGCGTTCACTGCTCTAAAAAAAAAAAAAAAAAATAATAATAATAATAATAATAATAATAAATAAATAGAAAACGCTCGACGATAAGAAAACATCGTTGAAAAAAATTATCGTTTTTATATTGGTAAACAAGTTGAATTTTTTTATATATATTTTTTTTTTTTTTAAGCGAACACATAACGTAAAATGAACATTTTCTGATTTATTATTATTTATTTTAGTTCCTCCGCGAACACCACTTCATTTCCCGCCGTACTACGTTTTTCTTTCGCGACGACGACGACGACGACGACGGCGATGATAAAGAAGACGATTGGTTTTCTCGTCGCTCTCAAATACGAGTAAAACTTATAAATACCCCGGGGGGCGGAAACTCGGTATGATTTTAATTAATTTCCCCGAAAATATCGTTTACGCTCGTCTCGCCGTTTTCGTCCTTATTGTTTCGTATAAGCCATAGAATTAGAGAAACTCGCGGAAATTACATACGTGACAAAAAAGAAATAATGGCCGGACACAAATCGCACCACGGGTATTCTTCACCAGCTGATACTCTTGGTATAGGCGAGTATAGGAGTTTGTTTTCAAAAAAAAAAATATATATAATATCTAACCTCGTCTAGATAAAAATTTGATCAACGATCTTTATCTTTATCTTTAGATATAATTCTATAGTTATCTCTGATCAACAATCTTTTTTTCTTTTTTTTTTATTGTATTACACAAGCGTACGCAAAATCGCGCGTTTTAAATCTAAATAATGTATATTTACTCGTGTACTGTAAACATCTTTGATTAAAAAAAAAAAAAATAATAATAATAATAAGAGAAAGAAAGAAAGAGAGAGAGAGAGAGCGAGAGTGAACTCGAATCTCGACATTAATGAATATTGTGTACTTACCATTTCTCTCTTTGAACCGCCCGCCGATAAGTTCGACGACGATGCACTTTGCATTTTCTTGAAAACAAAACGTAATAAAACGCAACGTACAATAAAAAGAAAACCGATTTCATCGAACAATACTCACGTTCGATCTTCCCGAACTCTCTTCGACCTCGTCGGATTCTTTGGACACACGTGATTTTCCCTGAGGAAAATAATATTAATAATGAAACATTAATAATCGATTAAGAGTTTTTCTATTATTATTATTATTATTATTATTATGGACGAAATCGATGCTATCGATTATATACATATTATATACATTATATTTAATATATTCCATTGCATTGCTATCGTATTAATGAATATCGATGGACCGTCATTAATTGAGTTTAAATAATCATTTGAAAGATTAATATAGAATTTCAATCGTCTGAATTTGGATCACTGGATTTATTAAAAATCGACAAGAGGTGAAAATCATTAACATCTCCCGGTTGCATAATAATATTGACAATACAATTTCTGAAATAATTTTCATTGATCGAAAATCGATAAATCATAATCTGGATTTTTCTTTCGGAGTTGTAAAGAAATATGTGATTTATAATATTGTTGCAGTATATTTGATTTGATATATCAAGATAATATGACTAAATGAGTAAACAATTATTGAAAAGAACACGCGCAACAAGATTTACCTAGAAATTTATGTAGATTTCCATAATTCAAATCAGCGCGTTACTAAATAGATATATATTTTTTTTTTTTCATTATTTATCTACTTAAAATATAAATTTCTTTTTTCTCTTAACAAATCGATACGTTCGTGTGGGTAAAACTCAATACAACGTAATAATATCAAATAATCGGTTAACAAATCAAATACAGTGTATTTACCATTTATTGCATTATTTTTTCTCTCGTTTCCCCCCCTCCCCCTTTTTTTTTATACGTTCTTTCCAATCGTTTACCATTTGATTTAATTTATTTTCGAAATCGTCGGAATTCAATAACCGAAACGTAACAAACAATAGTTATTTATTCTGAATCCGTTAATGTCGCGAGTTTTTTTTTTTTCGTAAATAATATAGTTCTTGTAGTTAACGTAGGAAAAAAAATACTGTTCAATACTAACGTGGCGAAAACGATTTCTGTTTTTGACTTGTAATTGTGCAGGTGTGACCGCTTTCGAACGCTCTCGTCGTATCCTCGAGATTAAATTTATAATCTACGTTTATCGTTTTACCCCAAACCTATGTCGGAAGAATAATTATTATTATTAACTTTGGCGGTTTTAGGAAAATCAAAGTCGTAATTTTCGAATATCATTGCGAGAGGTTGTCGGAGGCAGAGCGCCGCCGCTCGAACGTATATATATATATATACGTTTTGATGAAACTTTTGAACGTTGCCGTAAATTTAATAATTCTAAGTACGCACATGTCTTATATTGTCTTGTTGATGCCCCGCAGTGAAACGAGAGAGAGAGAGAGAGAGAGAGATTTGTTCGTTTTGTAGGTATGTAAAGACGAACGAATGTTGTATCTTCTCTAATGTTTAAAATAGGATATTTCACTTGCAGTTCACTTAGTTGATTACATCCGAACACGACTGACACAGCGGTATACGATTATTATAATCGATTCGCGGTAACGAAACTCAAAATATTATACTAATATATGCATAATTTTATTATTATAAACGCGAACGTTGCAAAAAGTCGATTGTCGAACGTCTTAAACAGTGAAACTTCCATATTATAACGAAGTCGAATAAGCAAGAAAAAATTTCGTAATATACATGGTGATTTTTTAAGCGTGCTCACCCCCATTTTCGGCTGTAAAAATGCAAAATTTGGGATTGATTTTTTTTCCGGAATGTTCAACGTAACTATAAAACCAATATTTTTCATAACTCATTTTTTTCACGTCACCTTAAGGGTGTTAAGTAAAAAGTTTCTTTTTTCAAATGGCTACCCCCTATTTTAATTACGGAATTATATTCGGGTTTTTCGTCTGTGAATTTTGATGTATTGAAATCAAAATGTGAACGAGTAGTTTTTGAATTATTCAAAATTTAAATATCAAGGAAAATTGTCACGTGGGCACATTTTTTAATTTATTCTTAATAGGTAAATGAGACAAGACGACCTGACTAATTAGTATTTTGTAAATGTGAAATTTAATCTCGTACACACGACATG
Source organism: Stegophylla sp. TES_Ste_2020 (assembly GCA_025469315.1). Taxonomy (NCBI): domain Eukaryota; kingdom Metazoa; phylum Arthropoda; class Insecta; order Hemiptera; family Aphididae; genus Stegophylla; species Stegophylla sp. TES_Ste_2020. The sequence continues at coordinate 18,641 of JAIPRM010003646.1, forward strand.
ATATCTATGAACATTTTGACTAATCATTTCTGATTAAAGGTTAATTAAGTAGATTTATAATAATTACAAACTACATACGCAACTAAATATGTGCGCAATCCGATCCATAACGAAAAACGTAGCAGAAAACAACGGAGAAAACAACCTAACCTGACCTAACGATAAGCGAATAAATCGGAATAAGGGAAACGAAAACAATAGGCGATCAGAAATTTTTCAACAATTATTAATTAATATTCCGAGAACAAAAAGCCGACTTTCCGTTGTTTTCATATTATTTACGGTTTCAAAATACCTAACACTTGCATTTTTCATTACGTTTAAGCATAATATTTGAATAACGGACAGGTTTTTCATAACACTAATCGTTAAATTTCTATAACGTTCAAATTGTTTATAAAACTAAACACTACTTTAAATCGTATTGTACCGAATGAGTTTGTGAAAAATGATACGAAACGACGACAATGTACTTAAAAAAAGTTTTTACCAAAACCGATATAGATACCAAAGAAATTAAATTTTTATTTATTTATTTATTTTTTTGAAAAGACTCTGGTGCCCTTAGACAGGGGTGTATTTGAGGGAGGAGCGATCCTGCATAAGAATTTTTTAGAGATCAATAATTCAGTGAAATATGATTTTGTAACACTAATAATGTACTATTTTTAGCACGACACTATGCCCAAGCTCAGACTTCCTACATACTACGTGACAAAATTTGGATACAATTTATTTTATGTATTTTATGATATTCATAACTTGTCTTTAATGAGAGTTCAGTCATTCGGGATTGAATTCGGGTACGTAACTTCTCCTATTCCATTGAATTTTAATCACTTTTTAACTATTCTGCACATGCAACGATAGTTCTGATTATTTTATAATAATAATTTAGGTATTGAACATTCGAACTTTAAATTTAATTTTTTTTTCGGTCTATAAACTATTTAATTACTTAAAAGTCGTAAAATATTAATCAAAATGATAAGTTTGTGGTGATAGTTAATTATCATTTGAGTAAAAGTAAAAATTTCCGATTCAATATTCATAACTTTTTTTTTTTTTATTATTATTTAATCGTTACTGGATTATCACAGTTTTATTTTTACCTCAATCATCGAACATGGAAAATAGTGACTTCAAACAGGCACTTACTTAAGGCGTTAGATTCGAAAATATTTTCCAATTTATAAAAAAAAAAATTAAAACATGCAAAAGAACGATAAATAATAAAAATAAAAATAAATAAATGTGAAAATATGAAGAAAAACATCATTTTTAACTCTTTTCTAGAGATTTGTACATTACGTTTGACCACCTCCTCCAAAAAGAAGTTTCAAATATGCCCCCCCCCATCCTTTGGCGTTAAAAATGTTGTGCATCCTTTAAGTTCGTGTCGATAGTCAAATGTACAGAAAAATAGAGAGAGAAAATGAATCGTTAAAATGTAGTCCGTTTTTTCCGTTCAAACGGAAATTTAGTAGACGCGTTTAAACTATACGATTGAACAATAACACGTTGTTTGTCCTCCTCCCCCCCACCATCGCCCCAACACTAACCCGAACGAGATCATTTCCGTACCGAGTGCGTTCAGTCAGAGGTGTAGTTGTTTTTCGTTTTCTCTTCTCTTTACGCGCGAATCATTCCCGTATATTTGTATAATATTCTTTCTGCCGAAACCACACGACGTCGTCTCGCTCGTCGCGTCGTCGTATGGATCATTAACCGCGTAATCAGCCGACATATTTCGCGGGGGGCGTTGGCGACGATACCAGACGGGTCGTTCCACGCGCACTACTTGTTGATGTGTTTATTCTCGCAAAAGACAGTGCACAACATTTGCACGCGTTTTCGTGTTTACAGTCGTGTATATATTATTTTCTTCCTTTCCGAGCCGCACGCTCGCATCGGCTTCGCCCCCACGTGATTTGTTCGTCATGCAAACGCGTCTCGCGGTTGATCATTTTTTCGCATCCCCGACCACGTTTTTTTTTTTTTGGTTTCAAACTAGTTATGGACGCTGTCGAATAGTCACTATCGAACTATTCGATAATCATGCAATAACTTATATGAGAACATTCGAACAGACATCGAACTATTCGATTGTTTTAGTATTCGAACTATTTTTGAACTATTGGATAGTTTTACTATTTCACATTTTCGATAGTTTTGCTATAAATGAACTTATTCGATAGTTTTAATTGAAAAACTACTATTCGGTCATGTAAAATGCATTGATTTAAACTATTATTCTTGTATCGATAAATAACATAATCATACTTACACCGCAGATGCATCTTTTGACCAATGACGACGAAGAATGTGTGATTTCGTTTCTCTTCGACAGACCGCTGACCACGCCTCCAATCGTGTCGGTATTCCCGTTTATCACACTCCCAGATACTCCAGTCGCCTTACCGACCGCGTTACTCGCAGCTCCCATAGGATTTTCGGTCAAACTGCTTAATATTTCGTTTCTCTCCGACATACCGCTGACCACTCCTCCAATCGTGTCGGTATTCCCGTTTATCACACTTCCAGATACTCCAGTCGCCTTACCGACCGCGTTACTCGCAGCTCCCATAGGATTTTCGGTCAAACTGCTTAATATTTCGTTTCTCTTCGACAGACCGCTGACCACGCCTCCAATCGTGTCGGTATTCCCGTTTATCACACTTCCAGATACTCCAGTCGCCTTACCGACCGCGTTACTCGCAGCTCCCATAGGATTTTCGGTCAAACTGCTTAATATTTCGTTTCTCTTCGACA